>CAWUFW010020638.1:0-145216 GCA_963921515.1 Calotriton arnoldi | reverse complement strand
GGTCCCTTGCTCACTTTGCCACTGGATTCAAGCTAGCCTGGCTGATGACGGCTGAATAGCCAGAAACCGGTCCCAGGATGCTTGTTTCCGGTCCAGGGAAGACATGGCTTGGCAGTTCGGGCTGGACTGTTCCCATGAGGCACAGGGTCAGACTGATTTGCATATGGCCATGTCTGAACTGGGGTGGTGGAGTGAGCTAAAGAATGATGATGGATTAAACCCAGATCAGTTGACTGGGGGTGAGTGTTTGATTAGCTCAAACGCTCCGTCCATCATCCCCTTTGGTATCGCTTTGTTCGCCCTAAGTTGGCAGGGTATGCCCAGACGTGGGTCCCTTGCTCACTTTGCCACTGGATTCAAGCTAGCCTGGCTGATGACGGCTGAATAGCCAGAAACCGGTCCCAGGATGCTTGTTTCCGGTCCAGGGAAGACATGGCTTGGCAGTTCGGGCTGGACTGTTCCCATGAGGCACAGGGTCAGACTGATTTGCATATGGCCATGTCTGAACTGGGGTGGTGGAGTGAGCTAAAGAATGATGATGGATTAAACCCAGATCAGTTGACTGGGGGTGAGTGTTTGATTAGCTCAAACGCTCCGTCCATCATCCCCTTTGGTATCGCTTTGTTCGCCCTAAGTTGGCAGGGTATGCCCAGACGTGGGTCCCTTGCTCACTTTGCCACTGGATTCAAGCTAGCCTGGCTGATGACGGCTGAATAGCCAGAAACCGGTCCCAGGTTGCTTGTTTCCGGTCCAGGGAAGACATGGCTTGGCAGTTCGGGCTGGACTGTTCCCATGAGGCACAGGGTCAGACTGATTTGCATATGGCCATGTCTGAACTGGGGTGGTGGAGTGAGCTAAAGAATGATGATGGATTAAACCCAGATCAGTTGACTGGGGGTGAGTGTTTGATTAGCTCAAACGCTCCATCCATCATCCCCTTTGGTATCGCTTTGTTCGCCCTAAGTTGGCAGGGTATGCCCAGACGTGGGTCCCTTGCTCACTTTGCCACTGGATTCAAGCTATCCTGGCTGATGACGGCTGAATAGCCAGAAACCGGTCCCAGGATGCTTGTTTCCGGTCCAGGGAAGACATGGCTTGGCAGTTCGGGCTGGACTGTTCCCATGAGGCATAGGGTCAGACTGATTTGCGTATGGCCATGTCTGAACTGGGGTGGTGGAGTGAGCTAAAGAATGATGATGGATTAAACCCAGATCAGTTGACTGGGGGTGAGTGTTTGATTAGCTCAAACGCTCCGTCCATCATCCCCTTTGGTATCGCTTTGTTCGCCCTAAGTTGGCAGGGTATGCCCAGACGTGGGTCCCTTGCTCACTTTGCCACTGGATTCAAGCTAGCCTGGCTGATGATGGCTGAATAGCCAGAAACCGGTCCCAGGATGCTTGTTTCCGGTCCAGGGAAGACATGGCTTGGCAGTTTGGGCTGGACTGTTCCCATGAGGCACAGGGTCAGACTGATTTGCATATGGCCATGTCTGAACTGGGGTGGTGGAGTGAGCTAAAGAATGATGATGGATTAAACCCAGATCAGTTGACTGGGGGTGAGTGTTTGATTAGCTCAAACGCTCCGTCCATCATCCCCTTTGGTATCGGTAAGTGATCCGCAGCACTGCCAAAGGCGGTGCACCCAGGACATGCAGCAGACGTGCACGGTATAGGTGGACGTGAATGGAGTCGACCATGTGTTCGGGATGCCCTGCCATTGCGTCAGTGGCTCTGCTTGTAGCTGCACTGGCTTGCCGTGTGCCAGTCTTGTGGATAAAATGGCACAGCTTGGTGCAATGATCCGGGTCTGTGTGCAATGGGTGCAGGGCAGGGGTGTGGTGGGAGTACGTGTGAAGGCCATTTCACGCACGCTAACTACGACGAAGGACTTTTGAGTGTGGGATGTGTACTCGTTGTTCTGAAATCGGGCCGTGCGTAGTGTGGGAGACGGATGCAAATATTATCGTATCTGTCAGGGGGGGCTGGCCAATTGCAAGTTCCTTCTCAGAGCAGCAGATGTGTTAGCGCAAGATAGCTCAGACAAAGAACCTTTCATCCCTACAGTAACTTCTCCAGCTGCATTCATACAGGATGTGTACAAAGGCCGGTCGTGGGTGTTGTGGGATGTGTGCGACCCTGGTCATCATGGATGAGATGCCCAGCACGTGGCACATGGCCGGGTTCACTGTGTGTTACATTGCCAAACAGCTGCTCCTCCCTCCCATGAGCCCCCACACTTTTGTGCGCTGTGCTGTTGTATCCTGTGCACTCCTACGGCACACCATTGTAATGCCTATTCGCGCATGTCCTGCGGCATTCCAATCACACCGTGACACTGCCGTTTGGAGGTGGTGCATGCCACTTTACAACATCGACTGCTGCGGCCCTTGTGGTGGCCACACCAGAACACAGAGACACACTTACCACACTTCTTGTACACGGACATGTCCGAGACACCCCGTTCCCCTTGCCGGATAGGCACACCCCTGCGCTGACCTGTGTACACCGGACCAGCACATGCCGCTTGTGCATGCAGGAGGATGCGTGCGTAGCTACATGTCCAGGCTCACTGCCAACGCTGAGGTGACATGGTAACGTCCGCTGAAGACAGCACACTGTGATGTTGGAGGGCCCGTGCCCATCATGCTAACACAATGACCACACGGACACACTTGCTCAGATGCGGGTTCGGTGGGCGTTGGCGGTCCTGGGGTTGTTGCGATGAGTGTTGTGGCCCTCATGGGTATCCGTGTATCATGCTCATTGACTCTATGGCACCTGTGGGTGTTGTTCCGGTGTGGCTCTTGGCTGTGTTCCCTTTCATGCTGCAGGTAGTCGTCCTGCTTAACACCAGCAGAAAGAAGGTGTAAAATCCCTTGTGCTAGCGCGGCATATTGCCGGAATTTGTTTCGCATTGCAGTTTTTGCCTTTCGTTGTGAAAGTTGTGATGTGGTTTTTTCGTGTACAGAAAAATAAACGAACTGGGCAGTGTATCCCGTCAAGATTCAGCACCTGACCCACTATTCCCAATCAATATAAATACAATGAGATTTCTTCATTGATTTTGTGTGTACACTGTAAATGCACTCACTACCACAGTGCAATTCAATACAGGATTTTAGTATTTAGAATAAATCGCAAAGCTGCACCTCGTGTGTTTTTGCACGGGAACGCCTACTCTGCATCTCATTATCAGCACTTTAATGCAACTAAAGTTGAGATAAATCTAACACACTATTCAGAAGCTGGTGCAAACTGCAGACATCACCAGTATTCCCGCGATAATTGCCCCAAAATTTAACACCATGGTGGACACCACTAAATAACAGTAATAAGAACGAGAAAGAGTCACACAGCACTTAAGTAACAACCAAAAACTTTATTGAATTTTTTTTTTTTTTCAAAACTTTATTTTTCCGTACTTATAGAGGATAAACTAACTTTAACAAACTGAACACAAAACAACAAGGCGGAAGACTCCTGTCGGGTCCATTAATGTTGACGACACAGCCTGGAAAATAAAGCACAAAATAAGGACGTGTGTAATGCGCATATCAAAGGAGTGAGACACAGAGAAAGAGAGAAGGAAAAAAAGCCAGAGAGAAAAAGAGAGGGAAGGAAAGAAAGGGAGTGAAAAAGGGAGAAGGGAGAGAGAGTGAGAGAGATAGAAGGAAAGGAAGGAAGAGAGTGAGAGAGAGAGAGTGAAGAGAGGGAAGTGAGAGAGAGAGAGAGAGACACTGCCGCCCCTGCGCATCCATGACCAAATAATTACCTGCTGCCACCGGAGTGTCTACCAGTGGGCACTCCACGTGCCCGTGGAAGCTCCAGGGCCCGGTCCCGCCACCATGGCTTGGTGGACATTATGTGGACCCGCTCCGCGGCCCAACAGATCCCACACATGTTGCTGAGTCCTGAGTCATCAATGGCGGAGACCACATCAGCTTTTGGTGCCGCTAACCCTGTGCAACGCAAGTCAGCGCCACGTGGTGGTAGGCCGCTGACGGCCATACAAGTTAGGGTGCGACTAACCCTGTGCAACTCAAGTCCGCGCCACGTGGTGGTAGGCCCCTGACGGCCACATCAGCTTCAGGTGGCAGTAACCCTGTGCAACTCAAGTCCGCGCCACGTGGTAGTAGGCCCCTGACAGCCATACAGCTCAGGGTGCGACTAACCCTCTGCGCACGTTTTCATGGACTCTTTATGATTGAGACCCGTGGAGCGTCCGCCATCCAGTCACCACCGGCAATAAAGGATTTGACGTTGTCGATCCATTATATTTGTGTGGTCACATGGCCTGTGATGCATGTGGCGGATGGGTGTGGTGTGTGTGCAAACCTGCCCTCAGGGAGTGGCCGTGACATGTTGACAACTAGACCACTGACCTGCACACCAACAGCGAGTACGCCTGCGACAGGTAGCTATGTGGGGGGTGTGAAAACGTGTTTTCTCAATGGATTTTCCATAGGAAACTTTAGACAAGGCTACAGGTGAAACTGCTGAACGGAATTACGCCAAATTTGGTAGGGAGAAAGGTCTTGGTCCAGAAAGCGCGCTTTCTCGCATCAAGTGGAAATACAAAAGAAAGGTCCCGGGGGGCAATTTAATATACCGGAGCTCTGTCTGTGCGAGATAACCCTTTCACGCTCCCTCTGCCCAACATCACCACTTCGCAGCTATGCCGTTAAAAGCCAGTCCGTCGGCTCGCAGCTGTCGAGCTAGTACGCTGCTGTGCTTTGAACCTCTGTGAGCTACTACGCTGCTGTTCCTTTGGGAGCGTACGGCTCGTAGTAATGCATCTGTGAGTCGAGCGGATGGGCCGCAGTTGTCCCTCTGCGAGCCTGGGTGGGAACTGTTCATAAGTCACACTACATAAGCATTGAAAAGGCATTTTGTGATTCAGTCCGTCAGCTGGCATCTGTCCGAGGCATTTCTGAAAACAAACCGGAGTTCTTTCTGTGAGAGATACCCCTTTCACGCTGCCTCTCCCAAATCAGCAGGTAACGCAGCCTCTTCCCACATTAGCACCATACCCCCAACAACCTTGTTGGGCCCGGAATTGTCCCTGTGCGGTTGGACAAACAAGAATCTTAGTCATGTATAGATTTACATATAAAACATTTTATTTAAACAAAACAACAACAAATAAAACTGAAGGGAGTCTTGTGCTGTGGCCGCTGCCACGAAGTTGGGGTTACTGCAATTCAGGGCTCAGGACACAGTTCCACATGTGGGATCGGCTTATATTGAACAGGGTTAGTGGCACCACGTGTCGCCGGCTTGTGTTGAACAGGGTTAGTGGCACCACCTGTAGCCGGCCTTGCATATGGAAATATGCCTCACTGATCGAAGGGAGTCTGGTGCTGTGGTCGCTGCCACGGACTTGGGGTCACTGCCAGTCAGGACTCAGGACACAGTTCCACATGTGGGATCGGCTTGTGTTGAACAGGGTTAGTGGCACCATGTGTCGCCGGCTTGTGTTGAACAGGGTTAGTGGCACCACGTGTCGCGACTTGTGTTGAACAGGGTTAGTGGCACCACGTGTTCAAAATTCGAATTGCGAGCTCTGCTGCCCGCAGTGTAGACTGCTAATGAGTGTTCGTTTGCACTTGAAGATGAATTTGGTGATTGTACTAAAGCTATAACTGATATAAAAAAAGTTCTTGAAGCAAGGATACTAAAAGGATATTATGTAGGTTTTAGGCCTGTGATAGTTACTTGCCTACTGGACTCTGTAATTAATGAATCAAGACTTAATTTTAATTGTGAGCCCTGATGACCGCAGTGTAGGCCAGAGGTAGCGGTCAGCAAGGGCCCATAGCCACGTGGAGTTGAGTTGAGGTGCACAGTTAGTGGCACCAGAAGCATTGAGAATGTATGAGCCTGTGATGCTGCTTGGTGCGGACGGGCCGCACTGGGAGCAACGTCTCTTGCCTACTGGACTGCGTCATCTGCAATCGCGACTGTATCAGAATTGTGAGCCCTGCTGACCGCAGTGTAGGCCAGAGGTAGCGGTGACCAAGGGCCCACAGCCATGTGCATAGGTTGGTGGCCCCAAGGGCCTGCGTAGTTCAGGTTCAGTGGCACCACGTTGCTCCGGCCTTCCAATTGCAAATACGCCTCACTAATCGAAGGGAGTCTGGTGCTGTGGTCGCTGCCACAAAGTTGGGGTCACTGCCATTCAGGAGTCAGGACACAGTTCCACATGTGGGATCGGCTTGTGTTGAACAGGGTTAGTGGCACCACGTGTCGCGCCTTGTGTTGTACAGGGTTAGTGGCACCACCTGTAGCCGGCCTTGCATATGGAAATATGCCTCACTGATCGAAGGGAGTCTGGTGCTGTGGTCGCTGCCATGGACTTGGGGTCACTGCCATTCAGGACTCAGGACACAGTTCCACATGTGGGATCAGCTTGTGTTGAACAGGGTTAGTGGCACCACGTGTCGCCGGCTTGTGTTGAACAGGGTTAGTGGCACCACATGTCGCGGCTTGTGTTGAACAGGGTTAGTGGCACCACGTGTCCAAAATTCGAATTGCGTGCTCTGCTGCCCACAGTGTAGACTGCTAATGAGCATTCGTTTGCACTTGAAGATGAATTTGGTGATTGTACTAAAGCTATAAATGATATAAAAACAGTTCTTGAAGCAAGGATACTAAAAGGATATTATGTAGGTTTTAGGCCTGTGATAGTTACTTGCCTACTGGACTCTGTAATTAATGAATCAAGACTTAATTTTAATTGTGAGCCCTGATGACCGCAGTGTAGGCCAGAGGTAGCGGTCAGCAAGGGCCCACAGCCACGTGAGGTTGACGTGAGCTGCTCAGATTGGGAGCATACAGTCTTGTTAACCGATTATACTCTCTTACACAATTTGCATCGGCACTAATCTTGAATTGTTAGCCCTGCTAACTGCATTGTAGGCCGGAGGCAGCGGTCATCAAGGGCCCACAGCCACTTGGCGTTGACTTGAGCTGCACAGAGTTAGTGGTACTTGAAGCACTTAGCGTGTGCGCAGTCAGCGATCATGCGTGGTCCGGGCTGGCCGCACTGGTAGCAATGTCTGTTGCCTACTGGACTGCGTCATCTGCAATCGCGAGTCGGTCTGAATTGTGAGCCCTACTCACCGCAGTGGAGGCAGGAGGCAGCGGTGAGGAAGAGCCCACAGGCACGTGTTGTTGACTTGAGCAATGTCTCTTGCCTACTGGACTGCGTCATCTGCAATCTCGACTCCATCTGAATTGTGAGCCCTACTGACCGCAGTGTAGGCCGGAGGCAGCGGTGAGGAAGGGCCTACAGCCATGTGTTGTTGACTTGAGCAATGTCTCATGCCTACTGGACTGCGTCATCTGCAATCGCGACTGGATCTGAATTGTGAGCCTTGCTGTCCGCAGTGTATATTGAAGGCAGTAGTTTGTACAGACATAAGTCCGCGGTGCTGTGCCGCTGGGGGCCTGTGTGGCGGAAGCCAGCGATCGGCTGAGGAGGCTGGCGGTCATGTTGGTGGCCTCATGGCAGGGTGAGGGGCGCCGCCCTGGCAGACGCTTTGGCCTTTGCACAAGTGAACCACGCCCAGAGCTCCGGCCTATTTATTCACACTCCTACGCTGAAGTGGCATACGTCAGACCCGGCGACTCCAGTTACGCTTATGCTTACAGGGGGGGGGACACAGCTACATGACTGAGATCTTCCCTAGTGTTTGACATAACATGGTTGGGTTCAATCAATCAATCAATCAATCACAGAATTTGTAAAGCACGCTACTTACCCGCGAGGGTCTCAAGGCGCTGGGGAGAGAAAAAAAAAGGGGGGGGTGCTGCTACTGGTCGAACAACCAGGTCTTGAGTAGCCTCCTGAAGGTCAGCAGGTCTTGGGTCTGTCGTAGGCTTAGTGGAAGGGTGTTCCAGGTCTTGGCGGCGAGGTGGGAGAAGGATCTGCCGCCGGTGGTAGTTCTTCGAATGCGAGGGATGGTGGCGAGGGAGAGGTCGGCGGAGCGGAGTTGGTGGTTGGGGACGTAGAAGAGGAGTCGTCTGTTGAGGTAGGCTGGGCCAGTCTTGTGGAGTGCCTTGTGTGCATGGATGAGGAGTTTGAAGGAGATTCTCCTGTCGACGGGGAGCCAGTGCAGGTTCCTCAGGTGGGGGGTGATGTGGCTGTGGCGTGGTACATCGAGGATCAGGCGTGCGGAGGCGTTTTGTATGCGTTGCAGTCGCTTGATGAGCTTGGCCGGGGCTCCCGCGTAGAGGGCGTTCCCATAGTCAAGTCTGCTACTGACGAGGGCCTGGGTGACTGTTCTTCTTGTGTCTGTCGGGATCCACCTGTAGATCTTGCGAAGCATGCGGAGGGTGTTGAAGCAGGAGGATGAGACTGCGTTGACTTGCCTGGTCATGGAGAGCGTTGAGTCGAGGATGACTCCCAGGTTGCGTGCGTGGTCGGTGGGTGTTGGGGCTGCTCCCAGCATCGTTGGCCACCAGGAGTCGTCCCAGGCTGAGGGGTTGGAGCCGAGGATGAGGACCTCTGTCTTCTCCGTGTTCAGTTTTAGTCGGCTGATCTTCATCCAATCGGCGACGGCCTTCATTCCTTCATGGAGGTTGGATTTGGCGGCGAGGGGGTCCTTGGTGAGGGAGAGGATCAGTTGAGTGTCGTCGGCGTAGGAGATTATGTTGAGGTCGTGATGTCTGGCGATGCGTGCGAGCGGGGCCATGTAGATGTTGAACAGTGTTGGGCTGAGGGACGATCCCTGGGGTACGCCGCAGATGATCTCGGAGGCTTCGGATCGGAATGGTGGGAGGCGGACTCTCTGGGTTCTGCCGGTGAGGAAGGAGGTGGCCCATTCCAGGGCCTTGTCCCGGATCCCTGCGTCGTGGAGGCATGTGCGTAGAGTGCGGTGGCAGACAGTGTCGAAGGCGGCGGAGAGGTCCAGCAGGATGAGGGCTGCAGTCTCACCGTTGTCCAGCAGGATCCTGATGTCGTCGGTGGCGGCGATGAGGGCAGTCTCAGTGCTGTGGTTGCTGCGGAACCCCGATTGGGATGGGTCCAGGATGCTGTTTTCTTCGAGGTATCGGGTTAGCTGTTTGTTGACGATCTTCTCGATGACCTTGGCTGGGAACGGAAGCAGGGAGATGGGCCGGAAGTTCTTGAGGTCTCTCGGGTCCGCCTTGGGTTTTTGAGTAGGGCGTTGATCTCTGCGTGTTTCCAGCTCTCTGGGAAGGTCGCGGTCTCGAAGGAGAGATTGATGATGTTGCACAGGTGGGGTGCGATGGAGCGCTGCTGGCTTTGTTGAAGATGTGGTGCGGGAAAGGGTCTGACGGGGAGCCGGAGTGTATTGTGCTCATGGTCTTGATGGTGTCCTCAATGTTCACGCTGGCCCAGGCTGGCAGGGGGTCGTGGTCGATGGTGTGCGGCGGGTCTGGTGCATCGATCTTAGTTGGGGCTGTCTGGGTGTTGAAGCTGTCGTGGATGTCGGCGATCTTGCGGTGGAAGAAGGAGGTGAGGGAATCGCACAGGGGTTGCGACGGCGGGATGTCGTTGGTGTTGGAGCTGGGGTTGGAGAGTTCCTTCACGATGTTGAAAAGCTCCTTGCTGTTGTGTGCGTTGTTGTCGAGGTGGTCTTTGAAGGAGATTCTCTTGGCGGACTTGATGAGGTGGTGGTGGTTACGGATGGCGTCTTTGTGGGCTGCGTGGCTGTCCGGTGTCTTATCACTGTGCCATTTCTTCTCTAGTTTCTGGCAGGTGCGCTTGGAAGCTAGGAGTTCCGAGGTGAACCAGCTGGCTCTTTTGGTGGTGTCACTGTAGGTGAGTTTTTTCAGCGGGGCGAGGGTGTTGGCACAGTCGTCCATCCATCGTCTGAGGTTGCAGGCGGCGTCGTCGGTGTTGGATGGGTCGGAGGGAGGGCTGAGAGCGAGGGTTGCCCGTAGTTGGTCTTCGGTGACTTTGTTCCAGCAGCGGCGTGGGATCAGTTGGGTGCGGTGGTGTGTGGTGGGTTTCTGGAAGGTGAAATAGATGCAGCGGTGGTCGGTCCAGAGGAGTTCCGTGGTGTGGCTGAAGGAGACGTGGGAGCTTGAGGAGAAGATGGGGTGAAGCATGTGGCCGGCGGAATGGGTCGGTGTTGTGACGAGCTGGTTCAGACCGAGGTTGGCGAGGTTGTCGATCAGGGTGGTGGAGTTGCTGTCGTTGTTGTTCTCCAGGTGAAAGTTCAGGTCTCCGAGGAGGATGTAGTCGGTAGAGGTCAGGGCGTGCGTGCTGATGAAGTCGGCGATGGAGTCGCTGAACTGGGGTCGGGGCCCAGGGGGTCTGTAGACAAGGGTGCCTCTAAGGGTGGTGTTGGGGTCCGTGTGGATCTGGAAGTGCATGTGTTCGGCGGTGCTGAGAGTGTCGTCGGTGCTGGTCGAGACCCTGATGGTGTTCTTGTGGACGATGGCGATTCCTCCTCCTACTGCGTTTACGCGGTCTCTGCGGGTGATCTTATAGCCGTCTGGGATGGCTATGGCGATGTCGGGGGCAGAGGAGTCGTTCATCCAGGTCTCTGTCAGGAAGGCGACGTCTGGTGATGATGTGTCGAGCAGGTCCCAGAGCTCGACGGCGTGTTTGCGTGCGGAGCGGGTGTTCAGTAGGATGCATCGGAGGTGGTTGAGGTCCTTCTTGGCGGGCGTTTCGGTGGCTCTGAGGCTGGTGTAGCTGCAGTTCCGGCAGGTGAAGGGACCATGGGTGCGTTTCGGGGCGGCCTTGAAGCAGTTGTGCGTCCGTCCAGGGTTGAGAGTGTGGAGTGTGGTGGCATCGTAGCGGCGTCGGTCCTCGAGGCTGGAGCGGGGGGAGCACGGCCTAGGGGTTCTGGTGCTGGGCGTGGTCCAGGCACGGACGGGTGCAGACGGGCTTGCCTTAGGCGCGCCTACGGCGCGCCAGCGGCGCGGCTGCGCAGCGGCCGCCATATATGGGGAGGTGGGAGGGAGGAGCAGCTGGGAGGCGGGAGGCAGGGGCAGCGAATGGGCAGTCAGGGGCGGGGCCGCAGGGGACGCAGCGGCGGGAGTGGATAGAGGCAGCGAGGGGTACAGAAGGAAAATGGACACAGGGGAAATGGGGGCAGCGAGGGGAAACAGAAGGAAAAAAGGACACAGTTCAATGGGGGCAGCGAGGGGTACAGAAGGAAAAAAGGACACAGTTCAATGGGGGCAGCGAGGGGTACAGAAGGAAAAAGGACACAGGGAAAATGGGGGCAGCGAGGGGTACAGAAGGAAAAAGGACACCGTGCAATGGGGGCCGCGAGGGGTACAGAAGGAAAAAGGACACAGTTCAATGGGGGCAGCGAGGGGTACAGAAGGAAAATGGACACAGTGAAAATGGGGGCAGCGAGGGGTACAGAAGGAAAATGGACACAGTGAAAATGGGGGCAGCGAGGGGTACAGAAGGAAAATGGACACAGGGGAAATGGGGGCAGCGAGGGGAAACAGAAGGAAAATGGACACAGTGAAAATGGGGCAGCGAGGGGTACAGAAGGAAAATGGACACAGTGAAAATGGGGGCAGCGAGGGGTACAGAAGGAAAAAAGGACACAGTTCAATGGGGGCAGCGAGGGGTACAGAAGGAAAAAGGACACAGTTCAATGGGGGCAGCGAGGGGTACAGAAGGAAAATGGACACAGTGAAAATGGGGGCAGCGAGGGGTACAGAAGGAAAATGGACACAGTGAAAATGGGGGCAGCGAGGGGTACAGAAGGAAAATGGACACAGGGGAAATGGGGGCAGCGAGGGGAAACAGAAGGAAAATGGACACAGTGAAAATGGGGCAGCGAGGGGTACAGAAGGAAAATGGACACAGTGAAAATGGGGGCAGCAAGGGGTACAGAAGGAAAATGGACACAGTGAAAATGGGGGCAGCGAGGGGTACAGAAGGAAAATGGACACAGTGAAAATGGGGGCAGGGAGGGGTACAGAAGGAAAAAAGGACACAGTTAAATGGAGGCAGCGAGGGGTACAGAAGGAAAACGGGCACCGAGGCCACAAGCAGAGGGGCGAGCTTACCAGCAGCAGCAGCGGGCAGGACACCACAGGCGGAGCTGTGTGGCGGGGGAGCGACCTACCTGGCAAGGTAGGCAAGGTTGATTGATTGATTATGACATGTGTTGGTCTTCAGATGTGGCTCTGGGCTGGGCTCCGTTTCATACTGTATGTAGTTGTTTAATATTTAAAAAACAAGAAGACATTATATAGTTTAAATAACAAATAAAAAAAATTACAGTAGGGAGAGGGGTGGTACGGGGGGAGGTACTGAGGGTTGTGGCAGTGGGTGTTGTGTCCTTCTTGGGTGTGGGAAAAACTATAGGTTAAATTAACATTATAATTAGAAGTTAGCATTAAAAAAAACATTGAAATTCACTGAAAAAACCGTAGGTATCAGGCACGTTATAGTTAGAAATTAGCATTTAAAAAACCTTTGAAATTCACTGAAATAACCATAGGTTTCAGACACGTTATAGTTACAAATTAGCATTTAAAAACCTTTGAAATTCACTGAAAAAACCATAGGTTTCAGACACGTTATAGTTACAAATTAGCATTTAAAAAACCTTTGAAATTCACTGAAAAAACCATAGGTTTTAGGGACAGTTATAGTTACTTGGACATTGCACTCAGTACAAAACCCGTGAAATTCCCCGTTATAGTTAGTTCAGCTAACTATAACTCGCGCCCCGCAATGCACTGCTTATGACGTCACATATTACATCACTCATGACATGGTCAGTGACATCACTGATGACATCTCAAATGACATCACTGATGACATCATCCACGTGATAATCTGATGCACCTCCTCACACCCTAATATAATCTTTGATACACCCACTCTAAATTACAGACTGCCATTCGCAAAACCATAGACACTCCAACACCAATAACTACATACCCACTCACTGATTCTTAGGTCTACACACACACATCCACTCACTCACCCGTGCAGTCACTCATACTTACGGTCACTCAGTACAGGACTATCATATGCACTCTTACTCCTATATAGACACTCAAACAACGCCACTCATCCATAGAGATACTCAGACACCTAGTCAGTCATGCAAATAATTAAACACACTGCCATTTACTCACCTATACAGTTATACACACACCAGCTCACTTACTCATACAAATAGTATCACATTGTTACGCTCTTATACAATCACTGATACAAGCACACACTCATCCATACAGCCACTATCACAATCACTCACTCTTGCTTATAGCTATTTATATACTCCAACACACATATATACTGCCTTTCACATATGTAGTTACTCACACATGTACCACTGGGACATACATTCACTCACTAACACACTCTTACACACACTTACCCACCCATACAGTCTATCACAGATGCACTCTTGAAACCATCCACCCAGTGAATCACCCACTCACACATCTATGCACAGAGTTGCACACACCCCTCCCACACAAACACTCAGGCACCCATACAGATACTCAGACAAGCATTCAATAACTCATATAGACACTCATTTAGCTATTCACAAACACATGCAGCCACTTACACAGCAACAGACAGACGGATACAGACATTCACCCAGATTAGTCACTAACCCATGCATTCAGTAAGATACGTTAAATCACTCACTTATAGAGTCAGTCACGCACCTACTAAATCATCCATACAGACACTTACACACCCACTCATTCTTCAATACGTCTTTTCCTATATATATTAAAAATATTTAAACTTTACAGAAACACACAGTCACTGGATGATGTCATCAGTGATGTCATTTGAGATGTCATGAGTGATGTCATCAGTGATGTCACTGACCATGTCATGAGTGATGTAATATGTGACGTCATCAGCAGTGCATTGCGGGGCGCGAGTTATAGTTAGCTGAACTAACTATAACGGGGAATTTCACGGGTTTTGTACGAGTGCAATGTCCAAGTAACTATAACTGTCCCTAAAACCTATGGTTTTTTCAGTGAATTTCAAAGGTTTTTAAAATGCTAATTTGTAACTATAACGTGTCTGAAACCTATGGTTTTTTCAGTGATATATATATATATATACATATATATATATATATATATATATATATATATATATATATATATATATATATATATCCACACTCGTCGCTCCTTCCAGATCTCTGACCCGTGGAAAGTGGCGCACACGCCGGCAGAGCATACCGGCAATTAATATACTGAATATGTCACCATCAGCGCGCTCTCAGAGTAAACAATCCAGTCCATAAAGTGTAGCAGAAGTTGTTTAATGCACAACGCATTTCGGCTGCCCCGCAGCCTTGATCACGTGCAAAGTACAAGCCAATGATATTCTCTTAAGTACAAACGTAAAACAGCTTTTGGCCAGAAGTGAATTAGGCTGTTGAATACAGATACAGTGGCTGCCATCTTAGAACGTCTATATGTCCATGTAGGCATGATGATTCAATACATACAGTATGTAACCACGACAAATCATAAACACAATTGTATCAATGTACTAACCAGCAAGGAAATATTGTAATTCATATGACCATACAAGGAAAACGACATGTGTTGTGTGGTATGTACATGGGAATGCAAGCGAAGGAACAGGCCGTAAATGTGCGCAAAGCCGCTGATATCAGTACATGCTGTGACTGAGTGAGAAAAAAGTTCATGTGGTCGCGTTGAGGTGCTGGTGGTGTAAGTTGCATAGTGCAAGCGCAAGGCAGGTTAACCAAAGTGGAAAGCTGTCTGTTGTAATAAATTTGCTATTATACAAGCCAGATCCAGGGCATGTCAGCGAGTGCCTAGGTAAGCCAGCGCAAACAAAATGTGTAAAGAGGGACTGAGTTGCGACAACCTGCGGACAGCTTGTGATGGCCTAGTGCCAGAGCCCACATGTGGTTAAAATGTAGTTAAAGCAAGTCCCCTGTTCCTTCAGAAGTCACTGAGACATCCCGTGTGGTCAAAAGAGTTCCACAGTACGTTTAGACAGTACTTAGAGAAAGAAATTTCTTAGCTTGTGGTCGTGCTCCCAGTGTCGACGAAGAAAAGGGTAGGCAGCCCGTGAATGTGCACCTTGTGACTGGGCCCCTTCCTTTTCTCCTGCAAAAGAAAAAAGACAAAACTGGTGTTAGAAACTAATAATATACAGTGCCATTAAAATGCATATAAAAACATAGTGACAACAAATACTGTACATAAAATTCTAATACAATGGAGAAAGACTTCACATGGTGAATGGAAGGAGAGTACAGTTGTATAGGATTCTTTGAGCTGGATTGCTAACTCTTCATCCTGATTTAAACCCCCAGGAATCTTGGTTTGAAAATCTTTGATGTATTTAGACTCCCGTTGTCTTAATTTCAGTACTCTGTCACCTCCTCTTGTGTCATGAGTGATTTGGTCAAAGCAAGGTAACTGAGTTGTGTGGAATCAGAAAAATGTTTGTCTTGATAATGACGTGCCACTGGGTATCGGGGGTCAAGGTTCGTGATGGCTCGCATATGTTCAAGTATCCGCTTTTTGGCCATCAGCGTGGTACTGCCTATGTACCAAAGTTTACACGGACATTCGATAATGTAAATTACAAAATTGGTACTACATGTGAGGAACTGGGTAATCTTTTTGGTGTAACTGCCATGGGTGATTTCTTTGCAGAGGCAGCTATTCCTACAGGCCTTGCAATGGCCACAGGGAAAAAAATCCCTTAAGTCCAAAATCCTTTCTAGTGGGCTGTTCAGTGATATCACTATGTACAAGTATGTCTCTAATGTTTCTGCTGCGCCTGTACGTGATGTTAGGTCTATCATGTAAATTTGGACCAATGGTGGTATCGTTTTTAAGAATGTCCCAGTTTTTGACTATAATCCTTTTGATATCAGCAGCATCACTGTTGTATGTAAGAATCATTCTGGTGGGTTCAGTGTCACTGTCATGATCTTCTAGCACTTTGTCTGAGAGAGTATCCTGTCTGGTAATGCCAGCAACTCTGTCACTGGCTTTCTTAAGTACCCATGTGGGATAACCTCTCTCTTTGAACCTTTTAATCATGTGTTTGCGCTCAATGAGGTAAGCAGCTTCATTGTTGCATTTCCTTTTTGCCCTCAGCAGCTCCCCAAAAGGGATGCTCCATTTGAGGATTTCTGGGTGGCTGCTGAGGGCATGAAGAACACTGTTGCCCGCTGTGGATTTACGAAAGAGTTCAGTGCATAACTTGTTCTCTTCAACGGTGAGTCTGACATCTAAGTACTCAGTCGAGGTGTTACTGATATTCCCTGTGAGCAGAATGTTACGGTCATTACCATTCAGTTTCTTGATGAACTCCTTAGCTGAATTTTCCGAGCCACTCCAGACAATGAACAGGTCATCAATGTATCTGAGCCATATCTTGACCTGTTCAAGATCTGGAGTGATGTTGTCATCAGAGAATATCTCCACCTCCAAGAGACCCATAAACAAGTTAGCAAAACTGGGAGCGAAGCATGAACCCATCGCGGTCCCGGTGATCTGCTTGTAAAGAGCACCATCGAATTAAAAAATATTGTTGTTGAGACAGTATTCTATCATTTCTAATATCATACTTGTGTGTTCTCTGAATCTACTGGGTCTTTTGAGAAGAAAGTGTCTGCATGCCTCCAAACCTTGTTTGTGGTCTATGATGGTGTATAGGGAGTGAACATCCAGCATGATAAGTAGATCGTTCTCCTCCCATTCAATGTCCTGTATCTTCTCCAGAAAATCCTTAGTATCACAGATATATGTGGGGAGATTAGAAACATGTTCCCTCAAAAAATGATCTACATATTTGGAAATATGTTCGGCCACACAGCCCCTGGAAGAAACTATGGGGTGCCCAGGAGGGTTGAGAGGGTCCTTGTGGATTTTGGGTAATAAGTACTGGGAGTCTGGGATGGTCATTTTTAAGGAAGCAGTACTCTTCCCATTCCACACTCCCCTTGTCTCGCCATAGAATGAGTTTGTCCCAGATTTCAATGATGCTGTTGTTGTATATTTCTCTGGTAATGGGTTTATAGAATTTTGGTGTCTGATAGTTGTCTCATGGCTTCTGTGATGTACTGATCCCTGTCTAAAAGCACAATATTACCACCCTTGTCAGCAGGCCGGATGACAATCATGGTGTCTTCAGCCAAAGAAACGAGAGCTTGTCTTTGACTAAACGTCAGATTGTTGGATTTGCGGTTTCTGTAATATGTTTTTGGGTGAAAATCTATAAGAGATCTCGTCACACTTTCATGAAACGTGTCAATACTATCATGAGACATTGTGGGTAGAAATATGGACTTGGGTCTGAAGGTGGTGTTAGCTGAAGCATCATGTGTAATGCCTAGCTCCTCCAATATATTTTGTTCATCACACCCCCCTCTGCCTATGTCCTGGTCTTGTTGGAGTTCTATCATGGTGACTAAAGTGTCAATATCGCCTATATCAAAGTTGTTGTCATTGTTGGCATGTGTAGTGCTCTCCTTTCTTTTGGGACCTGTTCCTCTAAGTTTGTGCCACTTTTTGAGTTTGAGTTTTCTGACATATTTAAACAGGTCAATTCTGGTGCTAGTATAATCAAACGTGGAAGAAGGACAGAAAGAGAGGCCAAGACAGAGAGTCTGTTTCTCAGTATCATTAAGAGGTCTTTTAGAAAGATTAACAATAGTCTTGTTCACCATTTCAGCATCCATTAATATGTCTTTTTGGGGCGTTCGTTGTTGCTTCCCATGCGACCCCGTCCTCTGCCTCTTTTGCCACCTCTGGTGGATTCGCTTTCTTCAATTCCTACATTTCCTCTTCCTCTTCCTCGACCCCGACCTCTCTGGCCTCTCGTCTTGGGTGTTGGAGTGTCTCTTGTTGTCTGGCGTCCCCGGCGTAACAGCCGATATTCATCTAAAAAAGTGACTGGGCGCGTGCTCCGTTCGTTATCCGATGTGTTACTGGCTGTTGTCTCCGTTTCAACATCACTGGTGGTGGATAAGTCCGAGATTGAACTTTCTATTGTTATTGCTGGTGTTTCTTGGGTCTTAGATTAATCTCTGTATAAATGGTCATATTTCTTGCTGAAGGTTAGTATTCTTCCGCTCTTGTAGTCACGGTCTAATTTATGCTGTTTGCGCTCTTTGATCTCTTCCTTATGTTTTTTTAGCCTATCTTTCATGGCATCCAAAGATCTCTTGAGGATATCAGGTTCCATATAGCTTGTGAGATCATTCATAAGGCTTTTGATTTGCCTCAGCACTACTTTGCGATCTATTTTGGCGTATTTTACCAAGATTTCTAACATGTGTCTTGAGCTTGTGGAGGAGTTCTCAGACCACTCCTCAAGCATCTTGTGGTTGGGGGATTCGTACGATGGTGTGGTGAAAATTCTTAAGCTTCTCGGCACCATGTTGATATCGACGTAGTTCTGTAAGGAACTTGCCTCCCACCATTTGGAGATTTCTGTCCGTTTTAATTTTTCCAATTTGTTCAATTTTTCTTCTTGCGTTTGCATTTGGTTAATCTTTATTTCCTTAGATGTTCCAGAACCTGATTTTCAGGAAAAAAGAGTAAGAGCTGCCGCTCTCCTTTCAGCTTCTTCCTCCGTAATGCACACACAACTTTTGCCAAAAGTCCTGATACGGGCTGGGTGTTTGACTCCCCTGACAAAATGACCAGGTTCTTTCTGCCGTGTCAATGTTGTCAGTGGTGTGAAGCCTGATTGATGTTTCTTTGGCTTGAAAAAAGGGATTGGTATTGTTACTGGGAGATATGCCCGATCGTTTATTTTTGACGATCTTCGTGCCTCGTGGTATATTGCAACTGGTGTTGCGTCTTTTCGGGGTTTGTTGAAAGCCCAAGGTTGTCACCAATGCCTCGGGGAATGGGAGCACTGTGCGCCCTCCGATGCCCAGCGAACCCCTCCCACACCGGGACAAGATAAACAATGAGAACGGGCTTACCTTAGCAGCAGCCCTGTGGCTTATTCTCCTCAATACGTCCTTCTTCGTGTATCACACGGCCGGTCCCTGTTGCGATCCTCCTTCAGTATCCACACTCGTCACTCCTTCCAGATCTCTGGACCCGTGGAAAGTGGTGCGCACGCCGGCAGAACATACCGGCAATTAATATACTGAATATGTCACCATCAGCGCGCTCGCAGAGTAAACAATCCAGTCCGTAAAGTGTAGCAGAAGTTGTTTAATGTACAACGCGTTTCGGCTGCCCTGCAGCCTCGATCACGTGCAAAGTACAAGCCAATGATATTCTCTTAAGTACAAAAGTAAAACAGCTTCCTGCCGGAAGTGAATTAGGCTGTTGAATACAGATACTGTGGCGGCCATCATAGAACGTCTATATATCCATGTAGGCATGATGATTCAATACATACAGTATGTAACCACGACAAATCATAAACACAATTGCATCAATGTACTAACCAGCATGGAAATATTGTAATTCATATGACCATACAAGGAAAACGACATGTGTTGTGTGGTATGTACATGGGAATGCAAGCGAAGGAACAGGCCGAAAATATGCGCAAAGCCGCTGATATCAGTACCTGCTGTGACTATAGATATATATATATATATATTACCTACTGGCATCACCAGTAGGTAGTTATAGTTAGGACCTTGTTCAATATCTTTGGCGTACTTTCAGGGTAATGACTTTCCTGGTAAAGGCATGTGTGGTAAAGACATGTGTGCTAATGTCATCCTGGTAAAGGTATATTCATGAAAATATCATGTGTGGTAAAGATATTAGACTGGTAAATGATTTGTTGTAAATTTTATGCTTTGTTCTGACTATGTTGTAATGGTTGTTTCCCCTTTTTTCCTTGAGGTGAACACTTCACCAAGCCTATTGTCCTCCCTTATGTGGCCCAATGGTTATGTAACATGGATCAGATTAATCACAGCAATTGTGTGAAAGGCATTGGAACTGTTATACATATCATCTACGGTCACAGATATGGAAGGCTTAATTAGACCTGTGGTTGCCGCCGTGGCCCACCGGCACCCATTTTTGGTACTTAATTTTCCTCAACAAACTTGATCCAGAGCAAGAAAAAGAAAAGCACAAAAGGTGGGAGAGAAAGGGAAAGAGAAAGACAAAAAGAAAAGAAAAGTGTGTAGGGGAGCAAGCAGGGATGAAAAACAATCTGAAAGAGGTAAATAAAGAGGCAGGGAGTGTCTGGTGGTTGACTAAAGAGGCATGAGGCAGGATCAAGAGTACACAGCCTTCGTATTCAGCACTTTGACCTTCAAAAGCACCTGACGAGGGCTTCTGAGCAAAACCTTGGGCCGAGCACTTATTATTTTCACATTAAGTACTGTAAACATCTAAAAAAATAAATTTTAATAATCAACTTAATTAACCTTGCACAAGCAAACTTCAAATTAACCTGCTCTCACCCCCATGGTAGCTTGGACCAGACCAGTCAGCCTTTACTTAGAGGCAATGTGTAAAGTATTTGAGCAACACTTCAAAACAATAAAACAGTGAACAAACCACACCCAAAAAAAACACAACAGGGTAGACAAATAGAGCAGAAGTTACTAAATAAAGCAAGACCAAAACAACAGAAATTCAATCAGTAGAACCGGAGTTATGAATTTTTAAATATTAAAGTGTTAAATTAGGCCGAAGCGGAGCTCTTGGAGTTTTGCTCTGTGGAATTTTGCAGAGTCACCAAAATATCTGTGAAATTCCGTGGAGTTCCGTGAGAGTGCAGATCAGCCATACATATATCAGAGCGCTGCACAAGGTAGACCAGGAGCACCTGATATTGCAAGGAACAGTCTCATCAGGGGAAGGGACATTACATCGCCAAGAGCGGTCTGTTGAAAATTATTTAGAACATCTGTGTGAGAGAAACGACAATGGTGTATATAGCTATGGAGTAGTACAACCACAAGAAATTCAATCTCTATCACAAAGCATGATGCACTAAGCAGGAAACCATTGGGATGGCATGCTGTGTTTGCCACCCAGGCCCCTGGCGGGAAGTAGGGTTCAGCAGCATCTCTCTGGAAAGGGAGGGGCTTGATCTGGTTTTATGGTGATGCAAGGGGTGTGTGCAGGGTATCGGGCACAACCTGATGAAGAGTAGAAACCATCCCCACACCAGCTGCAATAGATGAACAGGGCATCCAAAAAGCATGGCACAACGCATCCAAAATCGAACGGGCCCGGGAAAGGTGTCTGTGACCCAGCTCCTCATGCCACAGAATCAGAAAAAGGCACGCCTATGGCAGAGCCCTGGGGTGAGCGCAGTCAGGCGGCTACCCAAGAGGATATTCTGAGCACTATTTTATTTCATTTTGCGTAGCACATTCTAGTCTAGACCCCAACTTAGATGGTGCATCGCTTTACAGAAAAGAACCACAA
The DNA here is from genome assembly GCA_963921515.1 of Calotriton arnoldi. Lineage (NCBI taxonomy): Eukaryota > Metazoa > Chordata > Amphibia > Caudata > Salamandridae > Calotriton > Calotriton arnoldi. The sequence goes on along the minus strand of CAWUFW010020638.1, from coordinate 123,860 downwards.
ACATATAAAAAGGGATGTTATTTTATAAATGAGCACATCCACCGAGGGCATCTAGGCACTTGAAGTCCTAAAAGCAGAAACGATGGGAATGATGGAATGAGGGGGCATTCGGCTTGAAGAGGGAGGTCTGCCTTCTCTGCAGTAGTAAGTAGTCTGCGGTAGAACAAAACTCCAGAGAAAGGCTTTCACACAGCAATAAAACAATGATATGGTCAGGCCCCAGCTGACCCTTTATAATCAAAGCATTGCAAATGATTTTTTTTTTAAATATGCAATTATTGCAGATACAAGAAGGGGCACTTACCGCTGAGGTTGGTGCCGAGATGTCCACTGAGAAGACTGCCTGAAGCAGAAAAATAATGATGATTTATGGTGCGCTTTCACTTAGAAGTTTTGGGGTGAAATGTTGGGCAGCCTCCAGAGGTAGTCTCACTGCTGCCTGCGGCACCCAGGATGTCGGTTTTAGAAATGGGGGTCTCTAGTTGGCAGAGGTAGGTACCTTTGACCAAGTAGGGGCCCTTGCTTCTAGTCAGGGTAAGGGGGCTATACTCCTAAAATAACCCCTGCTCACCCCCTTGGTAGCTTGGCACGAGCAGGCAGGCTTATCTCAGAGGCAGTGTGTAAAGCATTTGTGAATACATACAGTAACACAGTGAAAACACTACAAATGGACACCACACCAGTTCAGAAAAATAAGTAATCTTTATCTAGATTTAACACAAGACCAAACGACAAAAATCCACAATACAGTTATTCAAAAATAGGACTTTCAAATAGTAGAAATAGCTTAGTTCAATGTACATGGTAAATGCGACACTTTACTCTCAAAGTACCTTGGATCCGTAATGCAACATAAACAAAAGGGTTGCAGGGAAGGCGATGCGTCAGTTCCTTGCTTCGGGGGAGGCGGCGCTCCTGTTCCTTACTGCAGCGCAGGGGAGGCGATGCGTCTGTTCCTTACCGGAGAGGAGGTGAAGCGTCTGTTTCTTACTGTGATCCGATGCGATGCGACAAGATGGCGCCTCGATGCGATGCGATGATCCGGTGCGATGCGACAAAATGGCGTCTTTGATGCGATGCGACAACTTGGCTGCGGTGCGTGCATGCCCGGCGGCCGTGCGGCGAACTCGATGGTTTCTTGAGCTGCGACAGGTCCTGCGACAAGCTTCTCCGGTGATGCAACGGCGACCTCTGCGGCGGCGGCACGCTTCTCCGGTGACGCAACGCGCTTCTTCGGTGATGCGCCAGCAAACTGCTGCGGCGGCGACACGCTTCTTCGGCGATGCGACGGCAACAGCTGCGGCATCGACACGCTTCTTCCTCATTGCGTCGCTCTTCCATCTCCCAGCGACACGCAGTCTCCAGAGGGCCCAAACCAACAGCAGGCACCTCTCTGCAGGTCGAATTCCCAGCAAGGAAATTCAGGGGGAGCTGGGGGTGAAGTCTTTGTGTCCCTGAGACTTCAGAACAGGAGGCAAGCTCAGCTTCAAGCCCTTGGAGATCTTCCTCAAGATGATGAAAGTACACACAAAGTTCCTTTTCTCCTTTCCTTGGCAATAAGTAACCACTGCAGGCAAACCCCAAACAGCCAACAGCACAGGGGCAGTCTCCTCCTTCAGCTTCCTTGGTTTCTCTCCTTGGCAAAGGTTCGTCTTGATTCCCAGAAGTGATCTAAAGTTCTGGGGTCTGGGCCCCAATATTTATACTACTAAATCCTTTGTTCTCTGAAGGCAGAGAGTGTCTGTACCTAGTCAAAACCAGTTCTGTCCTCCCTAGTGCAGCTTCCTGGCTGGAGGTGGAGACAGCATTGTTGAAAGCAGACCTGGCCCAGGTAGCTGAAAGGAAAACTCCTCCCCCTACTCTCTGTTCTATGAAGGCTCAGGAAAGTGAAAGGAAATCTCTTCCCCCTACTCTCTATTCAATGTAGGCTCTATTCAGCCCAGCCCGGACCCATCAGACTGCTGGAGCCAAGGCCCTCTCCAGCCCCCTGTCACTCACAAACCAGACATGGAATACACAAACCTAGCAGAGGCATACTGGATGGTTAGGCAAGAAAATACCTACTTACTAAAAGTGGTATTTTCAACCACAGAATGTAAAAATCACCCACACTAAAAGATGTATTTTAACATTCTGAGTTCAGGCATACTAAACTTTATTTTCCTATCTTGTTCCTTGGGTCAGTTATGCTTATAAGATGTTATAATCAAACTGCCCATTCTGGCCTATGGGAACAGATAGCCTTGCAATAGTGAAAAACGAAATTGGCTGGAATTCACTATCAGTACATGCCACACACACCAGGGCATGTCCTACCTTTCACATACAATGCACCCTGCCCATAGGTGTACCTTGGGCCTACCGTAGGGGTGACTAACATGTAGAAAAGGGAAGGTTTAGGGACTGGCAAGTGGGTGCACTTGCCAAGTCGACATGGCAGTCCCAGACTGCACACAGGCTCTGCAATGGCAGGCCTGAGCCATATTTTACAAGCGGCTCCTGTGGGTGGCACAATCAGTGCTGCAAGCCCACCAGCAGCATTTACTTACAGGCCCTGGGCACTCATGGTGCACTGTACTAGGGTCTGACAAGTAAATCAAATAAGTCAATCATGGAGTTACTAATCCATTACAACAATTTACAATAGGGAGCACTTGCACTTTGGCACTGAACAGCAGTGGCAAAGTGCCCAAAGCATCTAGACCAGCAAAAACATAGCAAAAACATAGGAGGCAACAGTGAAAAAATGCAAGGGAGACCCACGCCAATGGTGCCAAGTCTAACAGTTGGTAAATGCAGCCCGCATTGGAAATGAATGAGGGAGGCTGGGTTGGGATAGGGTGGCAGGAATAATTCCGTCTGCACGGTGGGAAGGATACCTGTGGGGCTACACAGTGAGAGGTTCTGGGGGTATGATACAGATGTTGGGCCCTCTTCCCTCCTTCTGAAGTGACCAGCGGTCTACAGCTGCTCCATATTGCCTGTCATTTGGGACTGGAAGCTGCTATCCGCTACTGATGCTTTAATGGGCTGCTCTCATCCCATAATTATGGTAACTTCGGTGAGCCGGGCCACGCCCACAGCTGCTGCACCCAAGGCACGCAACCAACTAGGGCGGTGGAACCAGTTATGTTAGCTGTGAGCAAAGCTAGGTGATCCGGGGATGATTGTTGGAACTCGTTACATATGATTGGCTAAATACAGGCAGTGTCAGTAATTAATTTAATTTGAGGCCCTGGAAAGCTTACTTAGGCTTACGATTGGCTAATATAACCATTTGATATTTGCACGAGGAATGTGGGGGGCAGCGGAGCCTAACTAGTGTCTTTGGATTGACTTTTGTAACTAGGAAAGCCACAGTAAACTCTGCCACATGGTGTTGGTGGATTTTTGCCAAACTGCATGCACCAGGTAGAGTGCGGAGTGTCAAAACTCTGTGAACTCCGTCCTTGGAGTGGAGTTCACCACCCAGGCCTTTGAAATAGAGCACCTGAAAGCATAAAGTACCATCCGTAGCTATCTGGTTGCGCTAGACTGGGTTAAAGTCAAAAGTTCAGGTTGCCTGCAATGGAGCACAGGTCAGATGCAGTCCCAGATAAGTCCCACTGAAGGTTTACCTCCTCAAGTTCTGTGCCAAGATTCCTGTTCACATTGCAGAGGGCTGTGAGGAGCAAAGAGTGCATCACGGGAGGCTGTTGGCGTGGTGCTAAGAGCAAGTCTGGTGTCACAGATGTGTGGGCTGCAGCTTCACATTGGCAGTCTCTGCGAGTGGTCGATGCTGTAGTGTGAAAAGATGGGCTGGCAGCGGCTCATGCTGGTTTTCGGTGCGAGCAACATGGTCTTGGTGCAAATGGGTCCATTTGCAGTCGCAAGGAGCCCAAAAGCTTGATCTAAGCTCTCTGAGCCTCACCAAGTGTCTAGGACCTAAGGGATACCACTTGGGAGTTAGGCCAGGTACTCGACGCATTTGGGTCCAGGAGTTGGCACAGGAGCCTTTTGTGTTCCTGGGGCTCAGATCAGGAGGTCAGCAAAGTAACCTTTTGAGTCACTCTGGGGGACCTGGGCTCAAGATGTAATTGAAGGTCAAGTTCTTCATCCCCAGGGAAGAGGGCAGCAGACACCAGGTCAGCACAGCAGGACAGCAGTTATATTAAATCAGCAGTCCAGCAGAGTGGCAGCACAGCAGTCCTTCTTCCTGATAGAGTATCCACAGGGCCATAAGTGCCTTGTAGAGTTGATGTCTTAGGTCCAGTATTTATACCCAGTTGTGCCTTTGAAGTGAGGGGGAGTTCTAGAGGTTTCTCTATGAAGTCCCCAGGCATTCTGCCGTCCCCGTCCTGGCTTCAGACCAACTACAGGGGGTGTGCAGCCCTTTGTGTGGAGGCAGGACACAGCATATTCAAGTCTAAGTGGGGCTGTGCCCAGCTCCTCCCTCCCATCCTGCCAGTCATGGCCTATCCAGGCACACCTAAGCTCCCTGTTGTGTGTGGCTGTCTAGGAGAAATACACAAATCTCAGCTGGCAGCTATACCCAGTCATAGACCCAGATACAGGCTATAGGCTCAAAGGGCCTGATTATGAGTTTGGCGGTCCGTGGACCGCCAAACTCATGGTGGCACGGCAGTCCGCACTGATGGTCTGACCTCCCTATTACAACTTTGGCGGTCAGACCAAGATTTGATCACCGTAACCACCAGGGAACAGCATTCCCTGGCAGTGGCGCAGCGGTCAGGGCCTCACAATATGCTTCTGGTTCCGCTGTGGCACTGTCATGCATATTACGAGTTTCCTGACAACCAGCGGTTGCATGGAAGTTCTTACTCCATGCAACTGCTGGCAGTCAGGAATCAAAGGGGGCCTTACAGGGACCCCTTGCCCCATGCATGTTGGTGCTGTGTGCATTTGCCCGCAGTTCCAGCACGGCATGGACTTCATAGTCCATGCCGTGCTGGAATGTGATGTGGCAGTCCCACGGCGCTGCCTTTCTAAGGCTCCCGTAGAATCCTTTAAAAGGCACCACTGCAGGACCGCCATGCCACTGCCCACAAGACCATGATTTAACTTGTAATCTACCTGTTTGGCAGTCCTGGTGCAAGACGGTGGCATGGCAGCCCAACCTAGGACCGCCAAACTCGTAATCGGGCCCTAAATGGCTATAGCAGGAAAATCTCAACTTACTAAAAGTGGCATTTTCAGAATTACAATTTCAAATCCAACTCCACCATGAATCAGAATTTAAAATTGTGGTTCCAGAGACACCAAACATTAACTTGTCATCTCTTCCCATTTGGAAATTACACTTAAAAAATGTAATAAGGTAACTCATTGTTATCCTATGGGAGAGGTAGACATTGCAGTAGTGAAAAACAAACTTAAGAGTTTTTCACTACCAGGACATGTAAGGACGTGTAAAACATAAAAGTACATGTCCAACTCTTTAAATACATAGCATCCTGCCCTCTGGGCTGTCCAGGGCCTACCGTAGGGGGGACATATGTATTAAAAATTGAGACTTGGGCCTGGCAAAATGTTTATTTTGGAAAACTGAATGCTGCGCGTCGTGAACCACCCCAAGATGCACAGCTATGAACAACAAGCAAGCATCCATGTAATCCAGGTAATCAATAGGAATAAAGATTTTATTCAGCTTTTTTTCTTTGTTTTCAAACTTTATAGTACAGAGGCATTGTGATTTCAATCTTCAAAACGGCAAGTGAAAGGCCCATTCAGGCTTCTCTCCACAGCATGTCGAAATGCACAATCTCATTCCAAGTAGCCTTTCTGGTATACCTAATGCATTTCGGGTGGCAAGCTCTTCTTCAGATGTACCTACAATATACAATATATGCAAAAAAAAACCATCAGTCACTTTAAGTCATCTCAAAAACCAAAAACGTGAATGCAAACTTCAAAATATGTAACATGCGCTTCATAAAGATACTGTGTAAGATCTACCACCAAAACATGCTATAAAAAAATACACCATTAACTTCGTGCTTGGTTTAAAACACGATTACACCAATGACTTCGCAGTTGGTTAAAAACAGAACCAAAATCATGAATATCCCAGTGTGAATTCAGCTATGAACTTACGATATAAACAGCTAAATATGCTCTGGTAAAGAATCAATCATTCCAAAACGTATCCGGCGGAGTAGCCGCCCATGGTGTTTATTCCAAATTGTGTACCAAACATTCTGGTTTTCAACAAAACACTTAGGGGGATATTCACAAGAACGTGTGATAATCATCTCAAAATTAGCTTAACGCAACTTTGCACATCGCGGCCCATCACGGGAAAATAACACTGTGTTAACGTAGCATTCACAACCCAGCGGCACCATGCGATAGTCTCACGATAGCGCGCCAAATGACCGCCATAAAATGAACGCGATGCAGAAAAAATGCGAAACACGAACGCAAAAAAAGGTGCGATGACCCAAATCGCGAGTCAAAAATCAGCGGTAGCCAGCGACAGGCCTGCAATACCCACGCGTCATGCATGAAAAAGCACTATAAAAGCACCGAAAAAGAAAAACAAAACAATTCAAACTGCGTAGCACCATGGATGCACCTGGACGGACTGCAGAGGACAACGCGAAGCCCACAAGCCCCACAGATGACCAGCAAGGAACCTCGGGGTCGGGGAAGGCCAAGGAGAAGAGGAAGAGGAAGACGGGGTTCAGTCCGCAGGAAAACAGGACCATCGTTACAGAGGTGACAGAACACCACCAACAACTGTCCGTCACCTCCAACGTGTCATTGGCAACAAAGACGCAAACATGGCAGACTATCTTGGACCATGTGAATGCAGTTGCAGAGTCGAGGAGGACAATGAAAGAGGTCAAGAGGTGCTGGAATGATGTGAAGGGCAAAAACAAGAAGAAACTCGATGCCAACATGAAAGCAGCAACGCAGATTGGATGTGGGGATCCAGCGGCACACCAGGAGCTGGATGACATGGAGAAAATGGTGGCTACAGTCATCAGTCGGGATACGGTGCCAGGAGAAGTGGATCCGGACACTGCTCAACATGACCTGACACAACTTCAACAGGGTGAGTACCGACCAGGGACTGGGGGGACGGGGGAGATGGGCACAATGGCACACATGCACAATTAAGTAGAGCACAGTCCACACCCACAATGACTCTGGACCATGTCCCTGATCTCCTTGGCATACTGCAGCACACAAAGAAACAGCAAGTAGGCCCCCATCGACAATGTGCCTGGAGGGGGCCCTCCCCACACATCACCAATCTCACATCAAACCCATGCACATGTGCTGAACCCAGCAAAGCTGCGGATCCGTGAGCCACACTGACAATGCAAGTGACACTGCATGACGATTAGCATGGCTGCAGTCTAATTACCATGACATGGCGCACGCCACGACACTGAGGTGACTGAGTGTGGACCACATCCGGAAAGGAGCAAGTCACACTCTGACACAACCACGTGCACAAACAACCCCGACGTCAACCACACATCTGTGGACAAACCATGCCCATGAGTCAAAACTCGACCAAGAGCCCAACTTACCCAAGCCCGCAACATCTCAGCACTGTAGAAGCACAGAAGTCAAAAGCACACCGCCTGAAAGGGAGAAGGGGCAGCCAAATCAGAGCTGCAGGGGTGACTCACCCACAATGCAGCACACACACATAAGAATAAAAGCACCCCAACACTGATGACAATGTGGTACAAACTGCAACACTTTCACAACAGAACACAGGACACAACTGGTGCCGCATGTGTGTACCAAATGGCCAATCACACCTGGCATAGCAGGAAACTGTGAGATGACAATGTATGAGTACAACCCCACACCCGTGATGTAGTACAAATGTCCACTGTCCCGCATCAAATACGCATCTCCTCACAAACAGTCACAATGTACATTGTCATGCAGTCTGCACGTAAACTCCGCCAATGCGTCAACATACATGGAACACACTGTGAAGCTGCATCTCCCCTTCACATTGCAGAGGGACAATCAACACCTCCTGCAGAGCAGACCCTACAACACGTCAGTGATGATGGAGACGACCCCCAGGACATCGACTACGACGTACTCCAGCGGTTCATGGACGACCTCCGCACCCCACCTCCAGTAGCAGGGCAGCCCAGCACCATCGAGGTGATCCCACCCCCTGCACAGACCACACAGCAGGAAGCACCCACAAACACGTCTGGCTCCAAGCACCTCACCGAAGAACACATGGCGTTCCAACGCCGTGTGTTAGACTGCCAGAAGGAGCTGGCTGAACAGGTGCGGGTGGTGTTCGACCTCATGGCAGCCAAACTAGATGCCATACGTGGGTGTCGAAGTCCCATCAGGGACCACTTACAGTCCCTAACGGACACCCACAGTCTGCCCCATGCCCTCCAACAATCCATGCCTGCCGTCGCTGGAGTCATGACTCGGAGACAACAACTGTCTAGTCAGAGTGGCTACAGTGATGTCATCCGTGAATTGGGAAACATAAGGAGGGTCATGGAGAACATGGAGCGGATGCAGGCGCAAACAATGGCCACCACGGCTGCACACGAGAAAGCTGTTGATGTAATCTTCCATGCCCTACAGAACCTCATCATGGGAGTGATGCCACAAGACATTGCGCAGACTAATGCTGCTGCTACTCCAACATCCACATCTCCGGCCCCTGATGTGTCAGTGTCACACCGTGCTGCAAACCAAACACCAACGCCCACATGTGAGGCACATGAAACGTCAGAGGACGAAGATGAGGATGAATCTGCCATAGTGGTAAGGAGGAAGCAGTACCATTCATCTCCACCACATGGCTTGTTACTGCTTGGGTCTGCCCTCAGCATCATGTCCTGGAATAACACCTTCCACTGTCCCCCGACACACTCTGCGACACCAACCTTGGACCTCGACATGGACTGCCATCACATGTATGCTCAACAATGACACAGCAATCGGCCTGCGGACTGGACTCTTCCCCTTCCGAGTAACTTGTCAATCCCAAAGGACTCAGGCTGGCCCTCCACGGGGCAACATTGCTAAGTGTTGTCTGCATGGCCCAGTACTGAGACAGCCTCAACACTCCACTGAACGTGAATAATACATCCTGATACACACAGATGTGCCATGTCTATGAATAATCAAGTATGAAAGCATGGCCGAATGTAGGGGCAGTGATTCCCCCTTGCGTCCATGTAGCTCATGTTGTGGGACATGTGTCACAGGGTGCATCCCTGCATCATGGTGGTACATATTTGACCCCAAAATTATCCCTGTTGACAATTGTAGGTCACAAATGGCAGCCTATATGTAATGATTTTGGACACATGTGACACGCTGATGAGTGGGATACCGTACTATCTTTGACACACAGAAATGGCATTTCGAATACGTGACACCCAAACAGCCTCTCTGTACAGAGGTGACACACCCACCATCCATTTCCAATTAGTGAGATTGTTAGCACTACATGTTGCACTTACACTTGTCAGAGTGATGTGCTTGTACAGAGGAGTAACTTGCACACAGGGAATGTGTGTTGTAATGCGTTTATTTGCACATTCTGTGCCTGTGGTCATTTTGTACTGTTCCATGATTGCTGGGGACTGTGACAATGTGACGTGCTCATGTGAAGAAATTGTCAATGATGGTGTTCCTACGGGCTAGTCCTGCTGCTGCTGCAGTGGGGTGTGGTCCACCTGCCTCATCCTCCTCATCATCGTCCGGTGCGTCTGGCACTTGTAGCCATGGGGCATTGGTACGCACACATATGTTGTGCAACACACAACAGGCAACGATCATCTTGCACACGATGCCTGGGCTGTACAGGAGCCTTCCACCAATGATGTCCTGGCACCTGAAACGTGACTTTAAGACGCCAAATGTGCGTTCCACGATGCCCCTGGTGCGTATGTGGGCCTCATTGTACTGCCTCTGGGCCTGTATGTTCGGGGCTCGGAAGGGTGTCATCATCCAAGGGCAGAGTGCATATCCTTGATCACCTGTGACAGTGCATAGAGACATGAGTCAAAAGTTGGTTCTGCATGATGTGTTGGCAGGCCCACTAGTTCATTGGTGTGTGAAATGTGTGACTTAGTGATTCCCATTTGACAGGTACTGCTTGTAGCAAATGAGCGGCATCAATGTGAATTACGTAGCCTCACTGCTGCCCCTCCCTCCCCGTGCATATTTACTAGTATGCGCAGCGCGGTTGCATCACTTGCACTTCTACGGCACACCATTGTCATGCCTGTCTGCGCATGTCCACAAGCCTGACAACGACACTGTGATGTTGTGCGTCGAAGGTGGGTGGCCACGTGTGTGTAGGCCTATGGTAAGGATAGGGCGGACACAGATGTAGAGTTCATGGCTGGCTGAACTCGCGATGCGGTTGAGGGTAGACCTTTGGCCTATGCTGCGGGGATAGCGACACACACAACAGTTGGCATGTATGATCCCGGACCCCGGGCGGGCTTGCGCTCCTTCATTTATCCCTTCGGCCGAGCCTGCACTCCGGGGGCATGCTACATCGCAACATTGTCCATTGCGGGACGTGTTGCGCCGACACTACAATAGTGACACACACATTAGTCACTTCCTTGGCAAGGCCAACACTCAGCAACGCCCAGGGCCCAGGGCTGATTATCCACACCCCTACGCTGGACTGTCGTACGTCAGCCCACTACGCTTACGCTGACAGGGGGGTACGACACAGCTACATGTCCCAGGTTTTTCCCACTGCCAGAGGTGACATGGTTGCGTCTGCTGTACACAGCACAATGTCATGTGGTGGGTCCTGGTGCACTCTTGCATACATAATGACCACACGGACACACTTAGATGGTTTGTGGAACTGGCTACGGTCACGTGCGCCCGGCCCCTTTTATTGCCAGGGTCACATGTCCAGTGATGCCTGTGCTGGATGGCTGTGGGGTCAGTGTAAGCCAGCCCTCAGGGAGTGGTTTGTGCTGGCAACAACTACAACAGTGATCGGACAATCAGAAGTTCAAAGTTCAAACAGCAAGGGTTCAAGACTAGTGCTGCACAGAGTTAGTGGCCCCGGATGCACAGCGGCCAGCTCAGGCACTCCGCCACGGGACGGTGACTTGCGGTGCACTGAGGTAGGGCCACGGGAGCTGAGCGGGTCCTCGTCGGTGTCGAAGGTGAATGTCGTGCAGTGTTTCGGGGGACAGTGGAAGGTGTTCTTCCAGGGCATGATGCAGAGGGCAGAACCAAGCAGAAACAGGCAATATGGAGGAGATGAATGCTACCGACCCATTTTTTACTCAAAGTCAGTATCAGCTACATGATGATGAAGACAACCCCCAGGCCATGGACTCAGACGCCACCAAAGTTCAACTTGAGAGTGTCCATGCATTACGTGGCACAGAGTTAGTGGCACCAGAGCTGAAAGGGGATGCAGTCTGCGATGAGGCCTGTACAATGGTATGAACTCTGCCATGAAAGATGCAAGACTCAGTTCCAAATGTGTGACCTGAGTGGCCGCAGTGTAGGCCAGGGGCAGCGGGCAGCAGGGGCCCACAGCCATGTGTCGCTGGCTTGCGATGCAGAGTTAGTGGTACCAGAGCAGTTGTTGGTAGTGTTCGATCACCTCCGTGACGATGGTCCTTTTTTCCTCCGGACTGAACCGCGTCTTCCTCTTACTCCTATCCTTGCGTACCATGATATGGACTCGGCCATTGCATAATTCAGACTCAGTTCCAAATGTGTGACCTGATTCACCGCAGTGTAGGCCGGAGGCAGCGGGCAGCAGGGGCCCACAGACACGTGTCGTTGGCTTGCAATGCACAGAGTTGGTGGCACCAGATCGAAGGGAGTACAGTGATATAAACTCTGCAATAAATATATGAACTCAGACATAATGAAATCAAGACTCACTTCCAAATGTGTGACCTGCTGGACCGCAGTGTGGGCCAAAGGCAGTAGTCAGAAGGGGCCCACAGACACGTGTCGTTGGCTTGCGATGCACAGAGTTGGTGGCACCAGATCGAAGGGAGTACAGTGATATAAACTCTGCCATAAATATATGAACTCGGCCATAATGAAATCAAGACTCAGTTCCAAATGTGTGATCTACTTGACCGCAGTGTAGGCCGGAAGCATCGGTGGAGTATGTCAACGAGAAAGGAGTGCTGGGGGCCTGTGTCGCGGAGGCCGTGATGGTCTGAGGAGGCTGCCATGCTCGCGGGCCTCGGGCTTGGAGCTTGCAGTCCCGTGGTGGGCCTCCTTTGACACATGCCGGTGTCGGCAGGTGAGCATTGAGGCCTGGTTGCGCTGGGATGGCCAAGACGGGTCTGGGGACCAGCGGCCTGGGGTGCAGCATGCGCACGGGATCGCAGGCACCGCCGCTCATGGCATCGGCCTTATGGCGGGCTGAGAGGCGCCGCCCTGGCATACCCAGCCATTCCGGAAGAGGACCACGCCCTGAGCAAAGGGCTTTTTATTCACACCCCGACGCTAGCCTGGCGTACGCCGGGCCAGTCCACTCCGCTCACGCTTACAGGGGGGGACGTAACAAGCTACATTTCTGCGCTCTTCCCCACTCCCTGGGGTGACATGGTTGCGTCCACTGTCCACTACACTCCAAACACCAGCAGTATGTGTCGACATGGCCATGTCTGTGGTCTGCATACTGCAGTCTGGCCAGCACATCAACGTCACACTTGGCATTGTGTACATTCTCATTCATGGGTCACTTGCCTCCTTCGCACATGCCTGGTTCCTACCTCTCCCCACATTCTGCTATTGTGTGGCGGAGGTGCCATGCCGTTGATGGCTTGTGTACAAGGCTAGCCCAGGTTACCACAGTAAGTTGTGCTGTTGTGTCTGGTAGGTGGGCATGTTGTTTGGCATGTTGTATGTGTGTTTGTGACGTGGGCATTCCCAGAGTCGTGAGTTGCATGACTGTGGAATTGAGGTGTGTGGTGTGTTCATTTGGTACTTACCAACGAGCAATGCATTCCCATAGGTGCCATCCTGGAAGCGCTGGTTGATGATGGACTGCTGGAAGATGAAGGAATCATGCACACTGCCTGGGTAGTTGGCGACGACATTGGTGAAGAGTCCCCGGTGGTCCACTATTGCCTGCACATTGATGGAATGCGTGTGCTTCCATTGTGTGCAGTGGCGGCAGGGGGCACGAGGAGTACATGTGTGCAGTTGATTGCCCCCAACACGTGCGGGAATCCAGCTATGGCATAGAAGCCTTGCTTGGTCTCCGGCTGTTCCGGCGCAGTGTGGGGGAAGTGGAGGTACTGGGGTACCAAGCTGATGATGGCATCCAAGACAGGTGTGAGGAACTTGGATAGGGCTGGCTGTGAGACTCCTCCGACTCTGGCAGTTGTTGGTTGGAATGTACCAGAGGCCAACAGGTGCAGCACAGCCAGCAGCTTTGTCTGCGGAGTAATGTTGGTTGTCCGCTGTGTTGGTACCGTCAGCCTGTGGGCAATGTGGGTCAGGATGCGGAGGATGGTTGTCCTTTTGAGCCTGTAGTGGGCAATGACTTACTCTGGCTTTAAGTCTGTGAGGCTGGTGTGTTTTCTGTAGGTCCACTGTCTTTGTCTGCGCTGCCTCTGTGGTGGTCCGGGGGGGGGCTGGGGAATCCGGGGGGGTTGCGGGCCTGGGTGTGGTGGTGGTGGGTGTTGTGGCCCTCTTGGGGCTCTGAGCTGCATGATCAGTAGCTCCATGGCATCTGTTGTTCTTCAGGTGTGGCTCTGCTCTGGGCTCCCTTTTGTGGTGCAGGTTGGCGTCCGACTTAACACCAGGTAAGAGCAGGTGTTGAATCCCTGCTGCTAACGTGCCTTATTGCCTGTTTTGCGTTCTTATCGCCTGTTCTGGCTGGTCGTTGAGAATGTTGCGAAGTGGTGTTTTCGCGGCTTTTTGCACAGGAACGCCTACTCTGCATCTCATTAGCGTTAGTTGCCGGTGTCATCCGTGGCGATGTTTTTTGCGGCTGCTATCGCAGGTTAACTGGCGGTATCGGCTGTTAGCACCAGCTTGTGAATGGGGCGATAACTATATCGCCACTTTGGCTGCGATAAAGTGCCGCTAACTCGGCGATAAGTCCTTGAGAATATGCCCCTTAGTGAGTGTCCCAGGTGAAAACAATAATTCTGATCATGTATTATTATCTTAACTATTTTTTCACGCACAAATATACCGGGTTTTTGTCTATCTTTTGTTTTCCGGGTTGGGTGATGGTCACGGGTTTAGTTTAAAATTCACGGCACGATCAGAATGAGTGTTGATTTTACACCAGAGCATATTAAGCTGTTTATATTGTAAGTTCATAGCTTAATTCATGCTGGGATATTCATGATTTTGTTGTTTCATTCTGGCGTCTAATGTTGTTTTTGATGACATTGATAAGCATGGAGATCGGAGGCAGTCAAGGCACAGCAGCGTTATGTTCAGCTTGATTTATTTATTTTATTTTGATTTTAACCAACTGCTAAGTCAGTGGTGTAATCATTGTGTTGTAAACCAAGCACGAAGATAATAATTTACTTTATTACAAGAATCAGAAGATATTATGAATTTGTAATATGGATGACTGGATACCTGTCATGTCTGTGATGAAGTAACCTGTTTGCCAAACTCTACATCAGCACCAGAATTCAAACTGAGAGTGCAACTTAAAAAAGGGAAATTGAATATGACCTTTATTGAAAAATGTACATAAATTAACAGTTCAGCCCCTTGCCAACTATCCGCCATCGATAAAATAACAAAACAATGTATTTCATTTTATTTTAGACATATAGCTTTGCATCTGAAGCTAGCAGTGTCCATCATAGCTTTGCAAGTCTCAAACTACTGCACACTTACCAGTGGGACAACATTATTCCAGATTTAGGGGGTGATTACGGACCTTTGAACCAGTGGTGGCGGTCCACGAACCACCAGACTGGTGGCCTGCCTGCTGTATTCCGAGTTTGGGGGATTGGACCGCCTCTGGACCACTGCGGCCGTTGGGTATCCTGGATCCAACGGCAGTGAAACAGCGGTCAGGCTGAGTGATATGCTAGCGGTGCCACTGTGGCACCGCCGAGCATATTACAAGTTGACTCAGCACCAGCCTTTCAATGGCAGTGACCCTGCCATAGAAAGGCTGGTCGTGAGGCAGCAAAGGGGGTCCTAACAGGGCCCACTACTGTTCCAGGGCCTGTGGATGGGTGCAGGGGTGGCACATGTTGTTTCCCCCTGCAAATATGCACCCCAGTTCCTGCATCGCGCGGCATGCACTAAAGGGTGCATGCCGTACCATGCAGGAATGTGCTGTGATGGTGTCACGTTGGTGCCTGGCTGAGACTCACCTATGGGCCTTTAGACAAGCACTGCCATGACACCACCACAGCACCACCTGCCTGCCAAGGATTGCAATCGTAATCCGGCAGGCGGTGTGAGTACGGCTTTGGTGGTCCTCCCGCAGGCCCGCAGGAGGACCGCCAAAGTCATAATATGGCCCTTACTCTCCATGGCCATGTGAAGGGTGGAACACTCAACTGTTAACAAGTGGATGCGCAAATTGAGAGTGGCCGAGGAAAGTTGAATCAAGAGGGATCACTGGTGGAGTATCCCAGGTTAAAACTGAATCAAGTAACTGGCTTCATACGTTGCTCATCATAAACTGGTCCAAATGCAAACAGAATCGAAGTTCAATTTTCTGGTGTAAATTGCTTTAGTATGTTGGATGTCATCAGTGGAAGTACATCACTTCATCATGCTAAGGCTGAGGAGGGAGGGCCTTTTTCAAATCAACAAGATTGATTGTAAGCAAAATACTTTTAAATATACATTTGTGAAGCTAATATTTCATGATTCCATAATAGTACAATATCTACCTTACTTTAAATAATGTCACATTTGCCAATGCATACGTTTTGCTATCATATATCTACGCATAGATGAAAACTTTTAGTTAACTGCATCTTTTTACAATAAGTAAAAACACCTTTAGCTTTTTGTTAGCGGAAGCAATTTGCTTGAGTGGGGACCATTGCAGTTGAGTAAACAAAATGTTCGAGGTGGCAGAAGTATCAAAGAGACCTCACATCACTCAACTGATGTCACATGGTTGATTCAGTTCTTCACCCTTCATCATCTGCATATTTACTGCTCAGCGTTGTGGAAATGGAGAGGAGTGGAAACTACTGAAAATAAGCCGAACTCCGAAAGAACAGGGATAGCAAGGGCAGCATCAGTGGCCTCTGGGAGCTACTCAGTGGTAGCAGCTGTTACTCCTGCCTTTTCCTATGAACTCTCTGATTCTGTCCTATGTATTTTTGAACATAGTCATGTAAATTGCACTTGCCATATATGTTTGCTGCATATCAAGAGATATGATGCTACCAAACATGACTTTAAAATTGCAAACTCTATCTTATGGGGTTCTGCGGCTTAACTTACATATACAAGCTGTCCCACTCACACCATTTTTCATGAACATTTGTAACTTTTAAGTTTATATACTAAATATATTTTGAAATCTATGTTAGCATCTAATCAAAATGCAGAATGAGCAGGCTGCTCTTGTTCGTTTCACTGAGAGTTTTCCATCTGAATAAGGCAATCCTTAGGAATGATCTTTCCTTATTGCGTTTCTGTTAGCCAGAATTGAACATAAGTCAGACAGTACATTTTCCAACCTTTTCCTAAAACTGCTCTGTGTGTCTCTTTATTGCAGTCCTTGTGCAGCCGGTGGTTCTGACTAGGTAACATTTGCATGACAGAACCACTGATTCTATGCCACTCAGACTGGATAACTGAGCTACTTCCTCGAGGTACATCATTCGCCAGGGGCAGTGAAGGTGAGCGGTCAGAGGTAGTGAACTTGAACAGTCAAGGTTTACTGTAGGAGTTGGTAGTATTCAGAAACTCTGATAAAACATGTTAATAAATAATGAGCACTGGGTGTAATGTGAAATCAGTGTTTTATCTTCAAGGCAGACAGCACTTTTATGAACCATTAAATAAAAAGAACTTTTAAAATGTTGATAAGTACTCAGCATGTATCACATGCTTACCTTCCAACGGTGCAAAGCATCACACACAAAACACCACAGATGTGCCACGAAGACCCTCCTCACAGATTTCCCTGAAATACAGGATAGGGTGCAAACATTGTCTGTGTTCGATTCTGCGTGCCGAGTTGTGCACGTTTAGAGCTTATCCAAGATAGACCACATTTCACGAGATAGTAGCAGCTGAAATTTGCACACGAATCAGAGGTCGGAATTAAACGAATTGTTTGTTAGTTGGGTGCACAAACGTTGTTTCTGTAGGTTATTCCTTATTGTAACCTCTGAAATTTAGAATCGGCAGATAATCCGGTGGGAATGGCGAGAATAGCTGATGATCACTTTCCTCACAAGAGCACTGTACATACTGTTCCACAACAGAACAGGACCTTGTACACACACATACAGCACATTCCAAGCAGCTATTAAAGCCCGCAACAGCAGCCACTTTCACCAGCCCTCCTCCACACAGATGCTTCTTAGGGGCAGAGGAGATGCTTGCTGACCAAGAGGTTTCAAAGGAGTGTTGGTACAGTCACTGGCCTCTCCCATCACACGCTTTCATCAGACAGAAACACGTTCATTCACTTCTATATATCTTCACACTGAATCACACCCCGGTCCTGATGAAAACCTGGCAAAGGTAGCCCTCCAACTATAGAAAACACATCAAAGCCAAACAATGGCACAGTGTACACTTCTCAAACGTCAAAAAGCAATAACAACGCTTCTTCCGTAATTGACATGTGCAGACAATATTTGACCATTGAATATGTTTTGAACCAAATATAATTAAGCCTGGTACGCAATACAGGTGAACTGTCTGCTCCCATATTCAGGAGACGTCTTATGCTGCCGGTACATGTGTGGAATGAGCATCATTTACACGCAGCCTTCAACATGAGGTTTACATCCTGAATGTATTGAAAGAGGAGCCAGGTTTGTTTAACTTCACAGCTCCTCAGTACGTATCATCTGTTTATCTCAGATGGACTCAGAAGAGCCCCAAATGGCTTACCAAGGACAAAGAATGTGAGGAGCTGAGGCTGGGAAAAGACGGGAGCAGTGTCTAATGGACCCATTACAGCGTTTCCTCCTGTATAACCAGGGCACGAGTCGGGGTACCACGCGGGTGGACGGCGTCCCCCCACTTATTTTACAAGGTGGACGCCGTCCACCCTGCTTATCAAAACGTCGTCCACCCCGCGCGCCCATTTCATATCCATCCTCCCTTCACTGTTCTCTTCTCTCTCCTTCTCTGTCTCCCTCTTCGCTCCTTTCTTTCACGTCCCTACACTTCTGTCCATCGCGCTGCATACCCACATCTCATACATTTGGACAACCCTGTGTTACATCACCCACGGAGGCGGCAATAAAAGGTGAACTTTTATTTGTCAGGTAGAATAATCCTCACCTCTGTTCCTAGTAAATCGTAACTTTCTTTTCTAATAGCTAGGGAATTTTACATTTCTTGGCAGGACTGCAGAGGCACAACTAGAGCCAAATATCAGGGGTGGGGGGGGACTTAAAGAAAAAAATTCGGGGGGAGGGGCTGATTGTTCCCTCAATATGCAGAGTGGAGATGCTGGGGTGAAAACACAACAAAGCCTCGTTAGCAAGTGAATGGTCTTTTACAGACCTGTGAAGTACTCGGGTGTGGCTGTGTGTACGCATGGGAAGCTGTCTCACCCGGGCTCACACACACGACGGGGGGGGAGGGAGGGGTCTGAAGCCATTTCAGCACAGTGGGCGTTGCACGCCTGTCGCACACTATGTACGCCACAGCATGGATCACACCTCATGGAAATGGCACAACACCTCCCACATGCTGGGCATGACTCCTGTCGCACATCACTATTGGCTTCATGGCACTATCTTAAGTGGGCCACAAACCATCACACATTCTTAGGGGCACAGCATCCGTCATGCTCTGCAGAAGGCATAGCACGAGTCGCATCCTAGGGTGGCACTGCGACATTGCCACCCTACGCCCCTATCCTCTCTGCCTGGCGTCGGGGACAGTAGGACCCCACAGATCCCATGCTGTAGGGCCTGAGCTCACAAGGTCTGGCTTCCGGCTTCGCGAGCTCACAGCAGGCCCGAGCCGAGGCCCACCACAGTTTATGTCTCTGACTTCCTGCAGGAGGGAGGAGGGGAGGCGAACATAAACACATCATATTTCAGAAATCGCTGAAGCATGCTCTACCCGCCCTCGGAAGCGGCTCACATCTCTGCTGCCAGGGAAAACTTACTGAGAACAGAGCGACGGTGGCCCTCAAGGGTTTCCTCGGAACCAAACACTTATGGAAGAGCGTCCATTTCAGTGCTGCGCTTTCTGTTGCTACGTCAGGACAGCTTTGAATAATTCACCAAATTGATGACATCGCTAGACATTTACAGGGAGGGGGGGCAGCCCACAGGTGCCCACAGCTGCAACACGTCAGTAGGTGGTACATGGTTATGACATCACTGAGCCTTCCAAAGAGGCCATGCATCCGTTTTTGTCTCAGGGATATGACATCACCCAGGTCCTCCTAGCTGAAGTTCGTCAATAGCTGTCACCGGATATGGCATCACAGAGTCTCAGGCAGGGGCTACCCATCAAAGTTTGTCACAGAGTTCTGCCATCGCACCAGCAGAGGTAGGGTGACCAACTGGCATGGGTGCAAATTCAGGACGGTGAGTGTAAAAATTCAGGACAAAGGGTCCAAATTCAGGACAAAAATACTACATATCCCTTTCTTTCACGTCCCTACACTTCTATCCATCGCGCTGCATACCCACATCTCATAAATTTGGACAATTCGGTGTTACATCACCCACGGAGGCGGTAATAAAAAGGTGAACTTTTATTTAAGTCAGGTAGAATAATCCTCACCTCTGTGTTCCTAGTAAATTGTCATTTTGTTTCCTAAACCTAGGGAATTTTACATTTCTTGGCAGGACTGCAGAGGCGCAACTAGAGCCAAATTTCGGGGGGGCTAAGAAAAAGTTTGGGGGGGCCTGATTGTTCCCTCATAGGCAGAGTGGAGATGCAGGGTGTAGGAAGGTGGAATCTGACTGCATGATTGCCCCCACTTTTTTCCTGGTGTTTTGCTGGTTTTTGACTTAGTTTGGCTGGGATCCTGCTATCCAGGACCCCAGCCTATCTGCTTTCCCCTTGAATTGATTGTATGTACTTTAGGTACACTCCAGATTGGATTCTGGGGTACCCTTATAAGTCCCTAAGGATCTTCTAGCCAAGTCCAGCACATGCACATTCAACACTTTATGGCAGAAGAACAAATAAAACAACATGGTGATCTTAGCAATCGACTGTTTACGCTCCAAATCTTCATTGTCCAACTATACAAAAAAAAATCCAACACCTTGTTCACAACCCAAGCAAATGTGTATGTTTCCTCTTAGCGCTTCACCATCCAAGTGCCTTTTAATAGCATGCACATCAAAGGGTGCACAAAAGGTGTATCTGCCACCTGAACATAACTCACTGAAAATGTGGACCAATATGAACTATCCATACAATATAACTTCTCTGAATCAGTCGACTCTCATAAAAAATTCGAATTAGTGTTCAAATACAGCAGTCCGCGCTATGGCTGCCTCTGTGAAGTGTAGCAGGAGTTGGGTGCCAATAAGTTGTAAGCTTAACAGCTGTTTCTATGCTTGCGATGTTATGTGCTGTATGTCTCTGTAGTAGATCTCTTCCCATCCTTTGTGTGTCAGGGTCGTTCTTAGCTCTTGTTCCCATCGTGTTTGTCCCGAAGTTTTGGGGGACCACAAAAGGAAGAGGGCGACAAGGAGTGCGGGGCAGGGGTTGTTTTCAGGGTAGAGAAGCACACAGAGGGGGGAGAGAGTAACACAAAGCATGGAGGGAGTTTGCAGGGGGAAGTACACGAGGAAGAGAGCAACACAGAACAGACGGAGCATCTTCCTGGGGGAGAAGCACGGAGCGGATAGGGAGTACTGAGCAGCTTCAATTGTTGAATCTTGCAATAAGTGCAAATGATAGATCTGCTGCACATGTGATGTCACTTCCTGCCGTGATGTCACTTCCTGTGACACCACCTAACTTGGAGAGTCCCCCCACTTCTTTTTTTAGGACTTGTGCCCTGTGTATAACTAATAACTATAAGCGGACAAGAACACAGCGAGATGTCTGCCGGAGTAGCCTAGTTTTATTGAAGCCTCAAAGTATCTAAATCATGCATCTAAAATGAAAGTTTGTATTCCCACTCCGTCCTTGCTACCTGCATAACGAGGTTCAGTACAATGTCCTTTATTATCAAACCACAGGCTGCAAAACAAATCCCACGTCCACAGTGCGAAGACGCACAATGCTTTCTAACTTCCTTTGGGGCATATTCTCTAAAAAGTGCGCTAAACATCGCAAAGGGTGTTTAGAGAGCACTTTTTTATCGCCGGCTATCGTCGGAATAATTTGCCATGCTAACGCTGTATTAGCGACATTTAGCGCTATGGCGATAATTATTCCAGCCATAGCGGTGTTTTCCATGAAACATCGCTGGTTTTCCAGCGATGTTTCATGGAAAACGGCGATAACCTTGCTGATACGACCCTGTGGTCGTATCAGCATAATCCACCCCCCCATGTTAGATATGGCTAACACCTGCTAATTGGAGGTGTTAAATAAATGGCGATGACCCCGGTTAGCGCGACTTTTCACGTCGCTAACTGGGGCCATGGCCACCTTGCTAATAGGCGATAGGCCTGTTAGCGGGTGTTTCCCAGGTTTGTTCGTCGGGAACGCCCACTTTGCATGTCATTAGCGATAAATATCGCTGACATGCAAAGCGGTAAAAACACGGGCGCTAATGCCCGAAAACTGTCGCTAACTGCTGTTAGAGACAGTTTGCTGATAGGGCGATAAGAATATCGCCGCTTTAGCGGCAAAAAGTGCCGCTAAAGCGGCGATAGTGCCCTTGCTAATATGCCCCTTTTTTTTTATCAAGTTGAGAGGATGTAGCCTTACGGCTAGAGCGGTCGACCTCGAAGCTGGGGAACCGGGTTCGAGTCTCGGCAACGGCACTCAACATCCTGTGATTCTGGTCAAATCACTTAATCTCCCCGTGTCTAACGAAACTTGTGCTCATGTAAAGCGCTCTGCTACCCGATTTCTCGGGTCTAGTACGCGCTATATAAAACTAAAAAAAAAGTGTTTAATGCATATGTTCATAGCATATAGACAAAACAACATATTAAGATATTAGATAACAGAAAAATACTAGGCGTTGTAGCAGTATTGTATTTGTGGGAAAGAACAAGACAGTGCCAAGAATTAAGGCGGGAGCACAGCTGCCCAAATCTGATTTAAGTTCTTAGCCCCCTTCCTGCTTTTAACCCAAAGATTGTCAGCCTCTGTTATATAAACCTGGACAAAACAATGCGCACCACTCCTACACAGTAGGAGGTGTCTGACTGACCCATTCTCGGGCGATGCAGAACCGAAAATACAATAATTGCAATGGAAATGATAGCAGAGACTTGTTTGCCGGCAGCGGGTTCCAGTCCCAGCATAATATTGTTTATGGTAATCTGTAAATCGCTTTGCAGATACTGAGTGGTTTATTTACAAGCCCCTTGCGCCGCCGGTGCGTCACTTTTTCCAATTATAAAAGTGACGCATTGGCCTCGCAAGGGGCTTGTAAATAAGCCCCTGAGATAGCTGCTGAGCTGTATCCGACCAGTATCGGTTTAGATGTTTAAAACGAACAAACCTATGAATTGTTCAGCCCGCATCTTGCTTTCTAATTTTCTACGCTCACAAACTGGAGTTGATGCTGAAGCAGAGGCTGATGGGTTTTCTTAAGTATTACAATTCACATTTATGTTGGATAAACATCACAGCTTGCTAAGCTCGCCACAGATGGCTTGTTTATTTTAGACCTCCAGTGTAAGCTTGCTTTATAGTTCTGCTTCTTTTTAAAGCACTTTAATACATTTTAATGCCCCTTGTTGTAATCCTCAGTGCCACCGCGGTGGTTAGTGTAATGCGTTCCTCTCACCTCGGGGTTACTAATGAGGTCAGAGAGTGCCCAATCTCTAAACTGAATAATTTAGTAATCAGACGCTGCAGACTCCAGCAATAGAATTTATTTCTGACACCAAAACAGCAAATGGATTTTTAGATGCACCACGCACTCCCCTCCTCCCACCCCTTCTTCTCGGCAATAACTGTGCCCTTAGATTGATGCTAATACGGCGCCCTTGCAGGAGCATGTCTCCCTTAAATCACCATGTCAACATTTACGCCACAGGAATTTTCCTCTGTTATGTATCTTAAAAGGACTTTGAACTATTTTGTTTATGTGAGACTTTTGCAATCTATTACAAACTAATTTAGTGCATATATCAACCAGTGCCTCAGGGAAACATAGAGAAAATAATGAGTAAAATGAGACAGCCTCTAGAAGATACCCACTCTGATTAAAAAAAAAAAACCGTACATCTCGAGAGTTTCTTGTTATGGAGGGCGGTGTGGATAAAGTGAAGGGCAGAATACAATGAAAAAAGAAATGCAGGCGCACCAAAGAAAATGCAACCCGCCCACAAATTAAAGGTGAGGCTCAATGACGAAAAGGAGAGGTAAACCATTAATGCAGTCTGAGGCATTCTTTGAGCAAGAGAGCCCTCACCTTCCCTGTTGGTCTGAGTAGGTAATAATACAATACATCTGGCAAGATGAACCAGGCTAGTAGCTGCAAAGAGCTGAAGTGAGATTAAAACTGACAACTGAAGAACGTTCCTAGAGCAGTTACTAAGTGAAGTGCGCAGAGTCTGTAGCCTCAAAATTGTTTCATTAAAGAATTCAAGACATTATTACGTTCAAAAATAACCTGGCATGCTGAGGGCATATAGTGGATAACAGTGTTACGCATTATGGCTAATATTACAACAAAAGAATACGTTTACACTCAAGGAGCAAACCAAATATTCCATACAGGTACTCTTGGTGGTGTGGACCAAGGTGATGAATTTCGGCCAGAAAGAGTTAGGGATACAAGAATTAAACAACTCTAACCATATGGATAAATACAATTAAATAATCGATAATTTAAGGTTCAAATCAAGTAATACAATGGAAACGTTTGTAAAAACAATAACCCTCCAACCTAACGAAAATGCCCAGAAATGCTATAAACTCCTTCAGATAGAAATATCCGGCAAACTTACTTTGCAGCTTGAAATGGATGTTTAGATAACTCTGCCTTTTCTCGATGGTCTCAGTTAACCAAGATATGCAGTAAAATACATAAGCACACGGAGGGGGATATTCTCAAGAACTTGCGATAATCATCGCCAAAATAGGCTAACGCAATTTTTCATATCGCCGTCTATTGCGGGAAAATAACTCTGTGTTAACATCGTATTCTCAACACGGAGGTAACATGCAATAGTTTCCCGATAACGCGTCAAATGTACGCGATAAAAACACCGGGACGGCGATAAAAATCTAAACCCTAACGTGAAAAAAGTTGCGATGGGCCCAACTGCGATAAAAAATTCAGCGATAAGCAGCGCCAGGCCTGCAAGTCCCACAAGTCAGGCGGGAAAAAACACTATAAAAGCTGCAACAAAAAACACAAACAAAACACAAACAACTGCGAAGCACCATGGAGGTATTCAGACCAAGTACAGAGGACAACCAGAACCCCACAAGCCCCACGGAGGACCAGCATGGGACCTCGGGGTCACGGAAGGGCAAGGAGAAGAAGAAGAGGAACCCGCTTTTCAGTACGCAGGAAAACCAAATCCTCATTACGGAAGTGATAGACACCACCACCAACTGTTCATCACCTCCACTGTGTCATTGGCAACTAAAAATACAATATGGCAGTCCATCTTGGCCAAGGTGAATGCAGTCGGAGTGAAGAGAAGGGAAGTGGATGACTGCAAGATGCGCTGGACTTCAAAATCAAGCTGAAACTCGCAGCCAACCTGAAAGCAGCAATGCAGACTGGAGGTGGGAGTCCAGTGACACACCAGGAGCTGGATGAGATGGAGGAAATGGTGGCCCGAGTCATCATTGGGGAGACGGTGGCAGAAGTTGGGGGACCGGACACTGCACAACATGACCTGAGCCAACAGCAACAGGGTGAGTAACGACCAGGGACTGGGGGGACGGGGGGAGATGGGCACAATGGCACACATGCACAATTAAGTATAGCACATCTGCGGGCAAAACCATGCCCAAGAGTCACAACTCCAACCAAGAGACCAATTTACCCAAGTCTGCAATATCTCAGCACTGTATAAGCACAGAAGTGAAAGGCACAACGCCTGAAAGGGATAAGGGCCAGCCAAATCAGAGCTGAAGGGGCAACACACCCACAATGCTGCACACACACATAAGAATCAGAGCACCTCAACATTGACAACAATGTGGTACAAACTGCAACACTTTCACAACAGAACAGAGGACACAACTGCTGCTGCTTGTGTGTAGAAAATGGCCATTCACATTTGGCATAGCATTAAACTGTGAGATGATAATGTACAAGTACAACCTCACATCCCTGATGGTGTAGAAATGTCAACTGTCCTGCATCAAATAGGCATCTCCTCACAAACAGTCACAATGTACATAGTCATGCAGTCTGTTAGTAAACTTGTACAATGCGTGAACATACATGTGAACACAATGTCAATTTGCATCTCCCCTTCACATTGCAGAGGGAGAATCAACACCTCCTGCAGAGCAGACCCAACAACTCAGCACTGATGATGAAGAGGACCCCCCCAACATCGACACCGATGCCATCCAACAGCTCACGGACAGCATCGGCAGCCCACCTCCAGGAGCGGGGCAGCCCAGCTGCATCGAGGAGACCCCAACCCCTGCACAGACCACACAGCAGGAAGCACCCACCACCACAGCTGTCTCCCAGGACCCCCACGACCAACACATGGCATTCCAACGCCGTGTGTTAGGGTGCCAGGAGAAGATGGCTGATCAGCTGCGGGTGGGGTTCGACCTCATGGCAGCCAAACTAGATGCCATACGTGGGTGTCATCAGGACCACTTACAGTCCCTAACGGACACCCACTGTCCGCTCCATGCTCTCCAACAATCCATGGCTGACATCGCTGGAGTCATGACTCTGAGCCAAGAACAACTGTCTAGTCAGAGTGGCTCCAGTGATGTCAGCCGGGAGTTGGGACACATAAGGAGAATGATGGAGAGCTTGGAGCGGATGCAGGCGGATAGAATGTTTGCCACGGCTGCACACCAGCGAGATGTAGCTGTGATCTCCCATGCCCTGCAGATCCTCGTCATGGCATTGCCGCCACAAGGCCTGGCACGGATGAATGCTGCTGCTACTACTCCATCCACATCTCCGCCCCCTGAAGTGTCAGTGCCACACAGTGCGGCAGACATTCCAACTCCGGCCCCTGATGTGTCAGTGCCACACAGTGATGCAGACTAAACACCACCACCCACATGTGAGGCACCTGACACATCAGAGGACAAAGATGATGATGAATCTGGCTTTGTGGTAAGAATGAAGTGGTAGCATTCATCTCCGCCATATGGCCTGTTTCAGCTTGGTTCTGCCCTCTGCATCATGCCCTGGAATAACACCTTCCACTGTCCCCCGATACACTCAGCGACACTCACCTTGGACCTCGACATGGACTGCCATATTTTGTTTGGATACCAATGACACAGCAATCACACTCCAGACTGAAGTCTTCCTCTTCCGATGAACTTGTCAATCCCTAAAGGACTCTGGCTGGCCCTCCTCAGGGCAACAATGTAAAGTGGGGTTTGCATGGCCCTGTACTGGTCCAGCTTCAACACTCCACTGAATGCGAATAAAACATTCTAATTCACACAGATGTGTCATGGCTATGATCAATCAAGTATGAAAGTATGGATGAATGTAGAGACATTGATTCCACAAAAAGGTACTCCCTGGGTAATGCTATCAATGCGCATGTATGGCCGTGACCCAGATAGGCAGTGAGACACACATTGTCATTCAAATCAACACTCATCACAGTTGAATACAAGTGAAGGTGCGTAGACTTTATTAGCATATGCGTGTCAGTACAGGCAAGATAAGTGCCACAACATGCAGACCAATGCTGCAGTATGTCAGAATGAGGAACGTTGCCAAGTGCCGCTGTCCACTCCGGGGGAGTGCCTCACCTTTTACAGGTGTGTGTTAACCCGAGTTGTTGTCCGCTCATGTATTCGGGGTCCAGGCAAATGCAGCCATGTCCACTGTTGTCGTGGGATACGTGACCAGATCTCCAAGATGCAACAAGGTGTTGGGACATGTGCAATGGGTCCCATTCTGTTGTGGCTGCAGGTACATAGTTACTCGTCCATGAAAGCGATTGCAGCTTCATAGGCTATCATTTCCAACATGAGGTCGTTGTCGACTTCATCAAACAGGACAGTGAGGCAATCCATTAGCAGGTCTGGACAGATGTGCTGCGTCCACCCCCTTTCACCAATTAGCACCAATTAGGGGAGCAGTTCAATGTGGTCACTGCACCCGAGGAGTTGTGCAATCTCCCAGGTCCAGCTGCCAGCATGTATGCCAAGTATCAAGGCATCCCATAAACGGGTATCACGGTGACACTCCTGGTCGTGGGCCAACACGGGGCGCCCACACATGTCAAAATACAGTTCAGCTACCGTCCTGTTGGATAGGCAGACATCCATGGACCACTCGAATATGCATGATCGACAATGCAACACAGGCTGAACGCAGGTGACGTTGGCAAGGCGGAAGCTTAGCCGGTAACTGATCCGCAGCACTGCCAATGGCAGTGCCCCCAGTAAATGCAGCATACGTGCACGGTACAGTTCCACGTGAAAGGGGTTGTGCATGTGTCCGGGATGTTCTGCCATTGCGTTAGTGGCTCTGGTTGAAGCGGCACTGCTCTGACCCGCGCCAGTTCTGTGGATGAAATGCCACAGCTCAGATCAATGAGTTGTTTTAGTGTGCAATGGTTGCACGCCTGGGATGGTGTGAGAGTAAGTGTGAAGGCCATTCCATGCAAGATAACTTCGAGCAAGGACTTCTGTGTGTGGGGTGTGTATACGTTGGTCTTTCGTCGGACTGTGCATAGTGTGGGAGTCGTCATCAGCTGCTATAGTATCTGTCAGGGGGTGCCGGGCACATGCAATTCCGAGGTCGGAGGTGCAGAGGTGCTTCCGCCTGATAGTTCAGACAAAGGAGCTTTCATCCCTAATGTCAGTTTGTCATCTGCTTGCATTCAGGAAATGTGATGTGGCTTGTTGGGGGTGGGGTGGGATGTGTGCGACTTTGGGATTCATGTATCACTGTGTGTTACGTTGCCTCACAGCTGCTCCTCCCTCCCCCGAGCCTATTTACTTGTGTGCGCTGCGCTGTTGCATCACTTGCACTCCTAAGGCACACCATTGTCATGCCTGTCTGCACATGTCCACAAGCCTGACAACGACACTGTGATGTTGGCCGTTGAAGGTGGGCGGTCACGTGAGGGCAGGCCTATGGTAAGGAAAGGGCGGACACAGATGTAGAGTTCATGCCTGGCTGAACTCGCGCTGCGATTAAGGCTAGGCATTTGGCTCATGCTGCGGCAATACAGATACACACAACACTTGGCATGTATGAGCCAAGACCCCAAGCGGTCTTGCGCTCCTTCATTTCTCCGTTCGTGCGAGCCCGCCCTCCGGGTGCATGCTACATCGCAACATTGTCGATTGCGGGCCAGGTGGCGCCAACACTACAACAGAGACACACGCATTAGTTACTTCCTTTTTTTTTAGTTTAAAGAGCTTTATTAAAGCAATTAAAGAGCAAGGTACAGAATTATCTAAGCAAATCAAACGAGCAGTACATCAGGGAACAGTAATAAATGTACAGAAAAAGAATGAGACATGTTACATCGGACATCATTCATGGCAAAAGTCAGTACTAAACAAGAATAAGCAAGTATGTACCGTAGTAGATTAGCATTTTTAAATTTTATAAAGGGAGAAAGAAAAGAAAAAGAGAAAGGAAGAAGAGAGAGAGAGAAAAGAAAAGAAAGAGAGTCAACATCATAATCAAATAATCTAATGAGACTTTCCGTTAATAGGCAATATATTGAACAGTATAATTATAAATCTGAAAAAGGGAACAATATACATTCGATAAAATATGAACAATATGAACGATATTAAGCAAAATGCTCAGGGCGGTTGAAATGCAAAGCTACTATCATTAGTACGTAATGCCAAGGAAGATAAGTAATTAGTCAGTGGAGATAAAAGCTTCTTTTCGAAGGAGTTGTTGAGACGTAGTTGCAGAGGCTCTATCTAGCCTATGATGGTGACATAATAGATTCCACCAAGCAGAAAAAGAAACTTTGGAGGAGTCTTTCCAATTGGATGTAATAACTTGAAAAGCAATGGCAATTAGTAAATCCACAAAAGAACCCATTTTACGAGCACCCAGCCACTGAATGGAATTACTACCCAGAAAAATGGAGAGATGTCAAAGGGGAAATTAGTGGAACATATAGTGGAGATCGATTTACATACTTTTATCCATAAAGGGGCAAAGGAAGAAAGAGTGTAGGTATGTGCCAGGGGTATTTTTACAGGACCAGCAGTTGGGAGATAGGCCAGAACTAAATTTGGATACAGACAATGGTGTTAAAAACAATCTCTGGTAAAATATATATATATATATTTTTTTTCTTTCTGGTGTCCTATGATTACAGCACTAAAGTGGGAAGGTGTCTATCCTCTGGGATAAAGGAACCTTCTTTAAGGGTTTGGCTGAGAAGAGGCAAGGGCCCATACGATAAAAGGGCGCCAGGATATGGTCCTTGACTTGTAAAATGCCATGCTGACATGAGGACAAAAAAAAAAATTTAAAAAAAATAATAAAGAGTCTGAGTAGTGCTAGCATTGCAAGAGGTGTGGTGTAAGCGAGACCAAATCGTATCCCAAGTGCATGTGGAAAGCGTGCGCTGTAAGTCCGCTTCCCATAAAAGTTCAGTCTTGCTTTTGGAGCGAGTCGGATGAGAGAAATGGAGATATTTATATATGTGTGAAGCTCGAACCAGGAGAGAAGTAGGTAATGGGGTTAACAGGGGACCTGATGTAGAAGAGAGAGATTCGGAGATGAGAGAAAACTGTTGGGTTAAAGTTAATTTTAGAGACTCAAATTTAGAAAGGGAATTAGCAGGTAGGCCAAATTTAGATTGGAACTCCTGAAAAGATATAAATTGCGTGTTATGCATTAGATGTTTTACCTGAATAATCCCTTTGGCAACCCAATCCTTCCAAAGGATGGTGCGATTAGAAATTTTGATGGACCTATTATGCCATATAGTGGAATCAAAAAATATCTGTAGAGGAGAAAGAGATTTTGTGATAACAGGATGAAGGGTCGATATAAGTTGTGGAATGGTTGGGGATTTAAATAAACGAGGAGAGTGAGTGAAATTCACCAACGAAGAGAAGGGAAGAGGATGAATAACGGATTCTTCCAGTTTGAACCAAACCGAAATAGGGGAATCGTCCGAAGGATAAAGATACGGCAAAACCTGACGAATCAAAAAGGAGGAGTGGTATTGACGAAAGTTGGGAAAGTTGACCCCTCCCCTATCCTTATGCACCGACAAAGCAGACAGAAATATACGCGCTTTACGATTGTTTCATAGAAATTTACTCAGAATACCATTAAGAGTTTTAAAAAATTTAACAGGGAGTCGAACTGGTAACATAGACAAATAAAAGTTGATAACTGGAAGCATCATCATTTTAGAAGTATCTAGCCTACCCCACCAAGACAAGAATAAAGGAGACCACTTCTCTGCCATGCCAGATACCTTCAGTAGGACTTCATCCAGATTAAGTTGAACAGTTCTAGCAATAGAGGAGGAGTATTTTATTCCCAAACATGTAATGTAATTAGTGTTCCATTTAAAATCTGTCCCGTCAAACATACTTCTTAAACAATATTTATTTAATGGAAGAACTTCGGCTTTAGAGAAGTTTAATTTATATCCAGATAAGGTAGCATAAGAGGATAATAGATCTGTAAAGGCAATCAAGGAAGTAGGGGTGTTGGAGAGGTACAACATAATATCATCTGCATATGCAGTGAACTTAATTTCAACCGACTTATGTGTGAAGCCCCGAACAGCAGAGGACTGTCTAAGGGAGTGGAGAAAGGGCTCAAGAGATAAAATAAAAAGCAGAGGTGAGAGAGGGCAGCCTTGGCGGGTGCCTCGTTGAAGAGAAAAGTAGGAAAATTGAAGTCCATTAACAAAAACTGAAGTAGTGGGGGAGGAGTATAACAATTGAATAAGGGATAAAATACCAGGACCAAAACCATGCCACTTGAGTGCACGCATCATAAAAAGCCAATGAATGCGGTCAAAGGCTTTCTCCGCATCTAAGGTGATGGCCGCAACAGGAGAGGTACTTTTAGAAGCAAGATGAATGATATTTAAAAAGGTTCTAGAATTATCTGCAAGCGTTCTACCTTTAACAAACCCTGTCTGTTCATAGCCGATCAAGTCAGGAATAACCTTATTGATGCGGAGGGCAAGAACCTTCGCATATATCTTGCAATCTAAATTGATTAAAGAAATAGGACGGTAATTAGCACAGGAAGAAGGATCCTTATCTTTCTTTGGAATTAAACAGATCATGGCTTCAAGAAATGAACCACAAGCCTCCTTGTGAGAAATAAAAAATTGAAAAAGAGATAAAAGATAAGGGAGAAGAATCTGGGAAAAGCAAGAATAGAACTCCGCGGTAAAACCGTCAGGGCCAGGGGATTTCTCCTTGGGTAAGTGGGCAAGGGCTAACTTAAGTTCAGAGAGGGATATGTCTTTTTCTAATATAGAACAGTCAGGAGAAGAGGATGGACGGGGAGGCAACGCCTCAAAGAAAGAATCCAGTGCCACATCAGAAGGAGATGACTCAGGGGTGTATAATGTCTTATAAAAATCCGTAAAGCAGTTAAGGATTTCCTCGTCCTTGAAATGATTGACCACCCCTGTCGTCTATGATACTAGTTATTTTAGATTTTTGGGATTTTATCTTCAAATAATTAGCAAGCAATTTACCAGCTATGTTGCGACCACCATAGAATTTAGAATTAACTTTGAGTAAGACCCCAGAGGCTTCCTCCGTGGATTTTTGATTAAAACATAATTTAGCCTGGACTAGCTTCTTAAGTGTATCCTCATTATTAGAAGAAAAATACTCATGTTCAAGAAGTTTTATGGAAGCTAATAAGGAAGCAGAGTCCTTAATGCGTTGTTTCTTCTTAACCGCAACATAGTCAATAATGAATCCTCTGGCTGTTGCCTTAAATGCATCCCAAATAGTGTGGAAAGAAATATCCGGATTAACATTCCTAAGGAACAAATCTGACAGAAATTCCTTAAAGCGTTCCAGAAAATTATGATCTTTAAGTAAATAGTTATTAAAACGCCATCTGTGAGGCCTGGAAGGTTCAGATGGAAGATCTAAGTTAACCAGAACAGGGGCATGATCAGATATAAGAATAGACCCGATTTCAGCATTAGTTGGGTTAGAAAGGAGGTGGGGACTCACAAAAACATAATCTATTCTAGAAGAGGAATTATGAGTAGGGGTAAAAAAAGTGAATTCTAAAGTATCCGGGTGAAATATCCTCCAAGCATCCACCAGCCCCCTTGAGCAGATTGTTTTCGTAAATTTTTTTTGCATTTTGGTGGGAGTGTATCGAGCAGTAGACTTTCTATCCGTGAAGGGGTCCATGACCTAGTTACAGTCCCCACCCACCAATAGGTTATCGTCAGAACATGAGTGAAGAGTAGGTGACATGGATTGCCAAAATTGTGAATCAACACCAGTGGGGCCGTATATATTGAGAAGAGAGATGGGAGAACCATTTATAGTAAGATGCAAAAGGAGCCATCTTCCATCTGCATCCCTCTCCTCCCCCTTCAAAACCAGAGAGAGGGATTTATGAAATAAGGTGACAACTCCATTCTTCCTATCTTTGGCCGGGGAACAATAAACATGTCCTACCCATTGTTTTTTTAGAGAGTTAATATCTTTATCAGTAAGATGGGTCTCTTGAAGCATTGCAATTTTGCACTGCAGCCGAGATAGATGTGTAAGTACCCTCTGCTTCTTAACTGGATTACGCAACCCCTTTACATTCCATGTAACTATTCGAACATTATCAGTCATGATAAAAAGAAAAAACATTAAACAACAATGCATTTTAAAGCTAATAAATTTAAAGTTAAACAAATGAGAACTTGCAAAAATTATACATAGAAAATTATTGTTAACAACCATTAGGAGAGAGAGATAGTATATTACGTAGAAAACCATAACAGTAAAAGAGCAACAGAAGTCATCAAAAACGGTGTGTTGAAGAAAAATAAAGAAGATAAAGAGGTGCAGTGAAAAAGAGAAAGAAATAGAAGAAAGAGAAATAGAATAAAAAGAAGAGAATGAAAAAGAAAGAATAGGAAAGAGAAGAAAAAAGAACTGAAGATTAAGTGGGATACGTAGAAAAGTTGACATGAAGCTGGAGAGCTTTAGTAAAAAATGACGGAATACAGATCCAGAGAAAAAAGAATAGCAAGTAGAGGAGGGGAGCCGCGAAAAAGGAACAGACGGCAGGTCCAGCGAGAATACCGGGGAATGACTGGAACCATTAAACCAGAAAACATGAAAGAGAGGGAGCCAAACCATGATAAAATTAAAGAAGGGACTAACATCCTAAAACGTAAAATAATAGACTCAGAAACAAATCAACAACTATAACAGGGGTATTTGAGGAAAGCTTGACACTTACCCTACAGTGGAGACAATTGTACATACTAGGAACAGCATGGGAAGGTAGGGGGAGGAAAACATCAGAGGAATGAGTCTGAACGGGAAGGGGAACATCAGTGGAGAAAAAACAAAGGAAATAATGAGAAGTAATCTCTTGGAAAGGCAGACATACTTATGATGATCAACAAGAAAACAACATGCCTTAACTGGCAACAACCAAAGATGGGAGTATCATCGGGAAACAAGAATAGAAAATGGATAATTCAGAAATCTTTAAGACAAAACAAGGAGAGACATCTCTCAG
Source organism: Calotriton arnoldi (assembly GCA_963921515.1). Taxonomy (NCBI): domain Eukaryota; kingdom Metazoa; phylum Chordata; class Amphibia; order Caudata; family Salamandridae; genus Calotriton; species Calotriton arnoldi. The sequence continues at coordinate 89,722 of CAWUFW010020638.1, read as the reverse complement.
GGTCCTCCGAAGTCCATCCCATCTCCTTTATGACGGGATATAAATTGTTGTAGATCCTCAGGACGGTCAAAGGAATAAGAGTGCTCTTTATAAGTGACTTTAAAGAAGCAAGGGTGCACCAGGCCATATCTAGCATTCATTGATCTAAGATCCGGGCGAAGAGACAAAAATTCTTTGCGACGAGCAGCTGTTGCACGGGCTACATCCTGGGAGAAGAAAACCCTCTGGCCAGACCACAACATTTGCTTCCGAAGCTTAGCTGCCGAAAGGACCATTAGCAGCTCAGTGTACTCCAAGAATAGAACAATTATCCCTCTGGGGCGATTAACAGCTGAGGCAGAGGAGGAGGAAGAGCCATCAAATCTTCGGTCGATGCGATGCGCACGCTGCAAGTTAAGATTAGTGCCATCCTTAAGACCAACAATTTTAGGAATGTGCACTTTTAGAAAAGCAAGCATGTCAGCTCCCTCCTCTCCCTCAGGAATGCCGTAGATTCTTAGATTGTTGTGCCTATTGCTTTTTTCCAAATCTTCCGTCTGCGTCTTGAGAAGAGCAATTTCTTTAGACATAGCAGCAACCTGAGGGACTACATCCTGGCTATCAGTAATCCTCTGCTCCATCTCGGATAGTCTAGACTCCAAATTGGACCATTTCTACTCTAACCTTTGAATAGTGGCATTGGTATCAATCACAAAGGGTTTGATAAGCTTAAGCTCCTCCATAATATCCTCCATTGGTATAGGTAGTGGAGATTTGGTTGGGGAGTTGGGTTCTTTCTTATGGCGCTTAGAGGAAGCAGCGGCGCTACAATCCTTGCGAAGAGAAGACATTGATATTGAAGTATTCTTCTGGCCCAAAGAGGAATAAGGCTCCATACAGGCTAGAGGGAATGAGAGAATTCCTCCAAGACTCACCACAGCAACCACTATCTCCACCAAGACAAGAGCACTTGAGAGGTAATACACAGACTCAGTCACAACATCCAAATATGAAAGTGCGCACCGAAGTGGTAAACAGAGTCTCGAATATAGTGTATCAGCTGATGAGGCAAAAAGCTGGTCACATAATAACAATCAAAATTATAGTCGCAGGAAGTGGGTCTGTGCTGTGAGTTTGGGTGGGCGGAATTTGCGTAGTCGCGCTACGCAAATTATCGCGAAAATGTACAAAATCTCCGCAAGCACGCGGAGATTTCGCGAAGACGCGATATTGCTTTCCCCGCCCGTTCGCGATGTGTTTTTGCGTGCTCGAGGTGAAATATATCGCTAACTTGCCCATGCGGTCGCTATTGGGCACGGCCATCTTGTTTTTCACTCGTCCCGCCCGCTCGCAATGCTTATTTCCTGTTCCGGGTCGCGTATTGCGTGCTCCCGCCCGTTCGCGATGAGTATTTCCTGTTCGGGAACGCATATTATGTGTTTGCGACGCTTTTTGCATGCTCGAGGTGAAATATATCGCGAACTTGCCCATGCGGTCGCAATGGGCGCCGCCATCTTGTTTTTCAGTCTATTGCTATGGTTCTGGGCCTGCTTTTCTATCCTCCCTCTATCTTTGCAATCCTTTGTTTCTGTACACTTTTTTAAAATCTTTTTTATTTATTATCTATCTCTCTATTTTCCTGATTCTATATTTTGAGTTTTTTGCTACTTTTTGTGACTTTTTCTACTACTTCTTCACTCTTTTTCTATAACTTGCTTTTTCTTTTACTTACTTTTCTAATTCCTCCCTTTTATTTTCCGCCCCCCCCGAGTCCCAGAACCATGGCCAAGGGAGAGGGCAAGGCCAAGGGAAAGGCTACCCGTAGCCGAAGCCGCGACCGCCTTCCCTGTGGAAGGCGGCACCCACGAGGGGTGCAGGAACAGGCCATATTTGGTGAGGCCGAGGTGGCCGCACTTGTTTTTTTTGTGCAGCGCCACCTCCCCTTAAGCCTAGCAGCAGGGGGCAGGCCTGGGTCCAGGTACGGGCTCCGGGAGCGTCGCCAGTGGTGGGGAAAGGTGCGCCGGGCACTGTTTTGCTGCTCTGGTGTCCGGCGCACCGATACGCAGTTGACGCACCGGTGGTCCGATATCCTGGACCGGGAGCAAGACCTGCTGGACTTGCTAGGAGTGGAGGTCCCGGGGCTTGGTGAGTAGCTATTTAATATTACTACTTTGTGTTCTTCTGCTCTGTGTTATATATATTGCGAATATATTTTTTTTCCATACAGCAAGAATGCTGCTGCTTACATTACAGGTAAATTACGTTTAAAAACCTTCTGTGATTGTTATGACACAGGTGCTCGGCGCTACTAATCTTACTTGTTTGGAACTTTGCGCTCGCTTTGCCCGACGATTATGTAAGAGTTTACTTTAGAGAACTTAAGTTAGGTAATGCTAGAGAGACTCTAGTCCTTCCTTTGTCCTCCTGCCACTAAGAAGAGATAGTTGTGGATTGATAGGTTTAGTTACTTATTAGTATTAGTTGGTAATTTTTTAGTGGTCTGCGTGACGCATCCTCTGTCACGTCACGTGCTGCAGAGTGCTGCTTACCCCAGTCCTTAGTAGAATCTTTTGTAGTTTGTTTAGTGAGTGGTAATAGGCTTATCACTAGCAGAACATCAGCAGCAACGAACCAACAATTTGGTGTATGCAGAAATGTATGCATGTGTCCTCCATCTATGCATTTTTGGGGGCTAAAATAAATGGAAATGCAGACTTAGTGAACAATTGGCCCATCTGGAATAGGTGGGCTAGGTCAGGTGGTACTTAGGCTTAGTTAATATTCTGGAATCAGAATGGAACACTGGATTAGTGTTCATAAATAATAAGTAGACAGTCCGTGAATGCCGCAATAATACTACTAGTCGATCAGATAAGATAGGTCAATTTTATTTCAATTGTTGTTTCCTAAAATGTTTTTGGAGTGTTTTTTTAAAATATTTTATTTGTTTCACACCAATCATTAATGTTTGTCTCTTTCTTTATTATATCTTACATGATCAGCACCCAGGGGCAAGAAGACGGGGTCAGAGTCGGCGGGACAACAAGGACAAGATGCCTCCCAGGGCCAGGACCGCTCCTCTACCGAGGGCTCTGCTGCTGGCCCCAGTAAGTCCTCCAGTGGTTAATATTAATAATTATATTTCCCTAACTTTTACTGCACCTTATTTTTTCTGAACTATTAATTCTGGTTCCTAATTCTATTTTTTACAAAATCTTCTTCGATCTTGACTATCTGTTTCTAAATTCTTGTTATCCCTGCCTCTAACTGCCTCTGCTATGACTATTAGTCTGTCTGTAGCTAAGCTTGCCCAGTTGGCCACTCTTTATTTAAAAGGTTTTAAATAAAACTCAGATTGACCAATAGCTCTAGCTACTGAGTCCAGTCCTTTGGGTTGTCCTCTTCTAGTCTTCTTAATCTTGAGGCTTTTCGACAATTCCCACCAACAAAATGCCCAACCAGATATTTGACTATTTTTGATAGGATATAGTACATACTACTACTGTTGTGGGAATTCTGCACATACAGAACTATGCACAAGAAAATAGGATGTTGGTGATGGGAGGTTGGACCTTCCTCACACCTAAGTCAGAACCCACAATCCCCTGACCGACTAGCTATAGTGTCTCAATAGGTCCCCGAACTCCCCCCGAAGATACCCAATGATTAGACAACCCAGAACATAGCACCCTTTTGCTCACTCACTCGTGTAAGTCCACCACACCAAATACCACAGAGTCTATGTGTAAGTTCAAAAGGTTTATTTTCAACTAACAACCGCTGTACGTTGTTCTACAATTCAGTATACTATATGAGCCAGCTCCAACAGCAAAATGCATAAGACTAAAACAATAAACATTGTTACAACTACAAGTCCATAGAAGACAAAAGATCTCTGTGCAAATTCTGTGTGACCCCTCACCTTAGAACGTAGAAGTACTGGTTACATCATAAGCTCTGCAAAGCTCTGGTTCGTAGAAGGGAATCTTCCGCCTGTTATGAGAAAAATGGTGCGCGTTAGATAGTATAATGCAAGCATTTCTCAGTCATGCCAAAAAGTGTAGCATGTTATGGCTAAGCAATACGGACTGACCAGAACTCCATAACAAAGTGGCTTGTTTTTCGACCTCTTGTACGCAGCGCTCAGACAGTAGCTGTATGAGCTCATGTGGGCTCAAAAAGGCATCTTACACAACAAGCTGCGAGGTAACGTGCGCAAAAGACATGAAGCTAAAATGGTTGCATGGCTCATGCTAACTTTGCAAAGAGTAGACTAGAATTACCCTAGGGACCATAACACTACTAGTGTCTACTCTACTCTAGTACCCGATTTGGACTAGTGATGTATGTTAAATATGTATGTATTAACTTTTTTTTCAATCTTGCTAGTGAAAAAGAATACATAGGGGGAGGTGTATATGGCATCTACAAATGTGTAATGTTTTTTTCTAGGCGTACTACCGACCACCAGTGCCGGGGCCAGTGGCGATGGCGACGCGGCCATTTCGGAGGGAGCAGGAGATGCGGCACCTGCAGGAGCTACAGGGGGTGAGCCAGCAGCAGTGGCGGGCGGTGGTAAGTTATATTCCTTACTTATTGACATTACACTAGCTGGAAGGGTGTACACTCACTGTACTGTTGAGAGTGACTTAGTAAGTATGAAGTTGTAGTGAACATTACAATGGTTGAAGAAGACACCCTTTACTTAGCATTAGCAATAGCATTAGCGGCATGAGTTGAGTAACCAATGGCCTCTTCTATCTGACTCCAACTCAGCTGTGAAAGTTTTATGGCGAAGACTAAAAGTCAGATCAGATGACCTTGATGGATGTGTTGAACAAAAAGGGAAAGAAGGGTGGAAGGAGGAAGGACGGGTGAGATGTAATATGACTGGCAGAGAAGGATACGTTGGAAGCATGCATAGGTGGCTGATAGGAATCAGATGCATGGGTTGTTGACACCGGGTGGAAGGTGAAAGAAAAGATGCCTGCCTGGGTGGGCGACACCGTATGGGTGGATAGGATAGCAAGAATAGTCAGCGGTGTTTGGGTCAAACTCAAAGCCAAGGCAAGCAAGGACGGACGCATGGGTGGTTGTTGGTGAAACAAACTAAGGTTTGTTGAGAGATTAAGAAGAATTATAGACGTTTACTTTGAATGGATGGATGCCTGGATGGTATTCATCATAGATAGCATAGGTGGAGACTGTCACTGGATGCAGAGTCTTAGTTTGAAGAGAATGTAAAAGAAACAGCGCCAGAGTAGCAAAGCCGAGGGGAATATAAGTTGTATTTTCAGAATACTCCCTTGACTCACAGTAGTTTGCAAGCACAGCATATATATATATTATGTATGTATGTAGTTATCAAGCGCCTTCCTCCGACTCCGAGGACCACTCCCTACCTATGTTAATTTATTTTCGACTGTGTCAGCCAGCCTGCCATGGGTGGCCTATCGGTTGGTTACACAATCAATCAAAACAAAGTACCTCATGTTGTCCCATATATATGCAATTATCATTGGATCAGATATATAATCTGCCTTTTTGTAGTAGTGAGGGCAGGGTGAAAGTGAAATTGAGCAATTGCCCTTGATGTAACAGAGAGAGTATGGCCAGTGCCACCCGTAATAGAAAAATACGAGCTTCCCCACCTGCAGACAGTAGTAAATAAAACTAACGTGAGTCTGCGTCATGACTCGAGTATGTTTGTCTTGGGCGCAAGCTGACTGAGCTGGCATGCCGGCTACAACAAGGTTATGTAATTTCGCTAAACTAGAGAGAAGAAGACTGGTGTACTCGAGTCCATCCATAGTGCTAGTATAATGCCTGGAACTCCCACAAATGTTAGAGGCCGAGGAAGTGGGAGGACAGATACATACCACAAATGTTATGTACTGTGCTTGCTAGTGCTACTATGCCACTATGTGTTGAATTAATTTTGTGTTACTGTTTTGCTAATAGTATTGGTAATAGTATTGGTAATAGTCTTTTTTTCTTTCTTGATATAGCTCCTCCAAAACCAACCAGGAAGGAGTTGGCAGCCATGGCCCGGCGCCGGAAGCTGGAGGCCATCTGTAAAGAGTACCGGCGGCTGGTGGTTCTGGCGGCAGAGGAGGAGGAGACGGCAGCAGCTGCAGCCTCCTCCAATGCCCCGGGCCCCAGCCAGGCCCCTCCAGTGGCACGGCGCCGCGGTCAGGCAGCCGCCCGCCGCCGCACACCATCAAAAACATCCAGCACTGCTGCCCCCCGTGGATGCAACTACAGGGCATATGCGTGCCGCATGCTCCTCCGAAATGCGCGACTGGAGGAGGAGGTAGAGGAGCTTAAGAAGCTTAAGAAGAGGATCAAGGTCCTTGAGAGGGAAATCCGAAGAGCCCACCGCTAAAGACCCTGTTTGATTGCCCCTTTTTTAATCCTTTTTTTGGTGGGTGGGAATTGGGCGTTGGGCTTTATTATGGACATTGGTTACCGTTGGACTTTCTTGTTTTGGACATTGGTTGGGGTTAGGGAGAGGGGTGGGTCGGGTGTTGTGGGACTTTTCACATAGTTTATTTTTGTTAGGGCATTAAATTATATTTATTCATACTTAAACATAGCATACATTGTTAATGTTTTGTGGGGGGGTTACTGTTTTACGTCACATGGTTTCCTTCCTTGCCGCTGCAGGGCCGCAGCCAGTGTTTGATTTAAATAATCTGCCGATTTTGTAACACACAAACAGATAGATGCGGTACCCCTCACTGAGTGACTTGTCCTACTAGTACTGTCAGTCTCTCCTCCTAGTCCATTATTATACCTCCCCTGGCCCAAACATCTTTTCTTACCTGTGATTGATGTTTAAGTTAGGCACAGCGATGGCTGCATGAAGATGAAGGTTTGGTTTCTGAAGAGAATGGAGATGCCATGGTTGTGGTGGTAGTAGTAGACACTGGCAGTAGCATTTACAAAAAAAGAAAATGAGACAGTCAGTCGCCTGAGAGAGACTCTGGGAGGAGTAGTAGAGCAAAGTAAATAAAACATAATGGTGGCGGGGATAGCCTAGTATAACAAGTTCCAAACTGTAGTTGTGTCGAGTCACTCAACTACGCCTACACTCTACACAAGCGTAACCTTTGGTGCTGTGTGTAATAGGATGACAAATTCAATCGATGCCAGCAATTAATGATGATGGATTAGGTTCCTTTGGTAAAAAAGTTACCTAGCAAATATACTGATCATGGGTGGGCAAGCAGAAGAAGATCCTCGCCCTGCCTTGAAATTGAATTAGTGTTGCTTTCGCCACATCCGCCCCAGCAAGCGTGTGATCAATTATTGGTGTATATTTAATTTAGTCACACCTCAATAAATCACACAGCCTGGGGGAAGAGGGTTAGGGTTTGATGAATGGTTGGGAAGGGGGGTTTGGGGAAAGGTTTGACAAAGAAAAACAGTACGCATGGACAAACAACAAAACACAATCTTTGTAGACTACCATATCCATAAATCTGTTAAGGGAGAAAAAGGAAATGCATGCATGATGATGATAACTTGATGGTTAATGATAAGTAGTACTTACTAACTACTACTAGACAATTAGACAGTACAGGGCAGCAGTATATTAATATTATGCAATTTGCCTTGCCTGTCTGCCCTCAGAGAGACCCGGATTACATACAGTTTGTGTTCTGTTGTACCGGGCTTACTTTTAAAGATAGCAAAGAAAATTTTAAAATAGCTGTAGGGATGAATTATAAGCAGAGAGCAAACATAATAATAATAACAACAACACACAGTAGTAATGATTGAAGACAAAAAATGAATCAAATTATTTAAAAGATGATGAAAGTTGATACTGTTACTGTGTTATCCTGGTCAAAATGGGGAGTTGCAGCTCGGCATTCCTCTTGGTCCTCCCTTCCATGGATGCTCAGTCCATCAATCTTTGGTGATGCCACTGCCTGCCTGGCAGATGTAGATTCATTGGTAAGGTAAGTGTGCGTTGTTTTTCCAAGTATAGCACGGGGTAAGGGCCGGTCTGTAATTGTAGATGGAAAAACAAAAGGGATATTGAAAAACCAAGTAGAAAAAAAATGCATAAATGACGGTGGAGTGCAACAAGAACACTTTCAGAGTCGGCATGGATACATCATGTCTACTCTAGTCTGTTTCCAGCATTAACCTACAACAACAACAGGACAGAGCAGGCCCATGGTGACGGCACCCTTTGCACATCCTCCATTTAGCGTACATTTTTTGACAGAGTCTGACAAAGCACATATCCAGCAACATAGCATTTTACAAATTAAGTGACTAAATCAATGCACCGCTGTCAGTCATACCACTACACTCGACTCCACCACTACACAGACATGTAGGTCTGCTGTGGTTGTTGTTGACTTGTTTACCTTTTATGCCACTCGTGAAATGCCCTGACTTATTCCATCAATCATCTCCGATCCTACTGAGTGACTGCGAAGATATTATGTCACTGTGGTTATCATCATCATGGTGTTGTCCAACTCAGTGTGCAGTGTACAGATTGAATCCCCTTTCTATATTCAAAATGCAATGTATCGGCCTGCAGTAGAAGTACAAATTTGTTATTAAAATACAAGAAGGGAAAAATTGCCTTGAGTTACTTTTAGTGTGTAGATTAGATAATAGTACACGATGAATTAACTTCATGCACAACAAACAACAACAACACAAATCACTCAGTCAGCGTCCAATGCATGGCATCATTCATTACCTGTTCCTTCTCATCTTCAGTTAATGGGCAGTCTCTCTCGGCTCAGAAAGGAGGATAGCTATAGTAGTCATCATCATGTTCCACTTCTTTTGGATGGACTCAACGAGGAAATATTTTCTTTTTTCTTCTATTATGCTTCATCCAATCATCATCTGGCTTGAGGGCAATGGATTTAGGGTGATTCAGGAGGTTGGAGGAGCAGGATTCGGAGGAGTGGACTGTGAAATGCAGATAGCTGAAACTCATATGGCAATAAAAAGACTAGAAGACGGTGGTGATGGATTTGTTGTGATTTGAAGTTTCGAACCAGAAAGACAGACACACAAATAAAAGTAAATAAGGGAGGAAGACAGTAAGAAGTACAAACCTAATTGTCAGGGAAGTATAGCTCGTCCTCAAACTCTGGGGGTTCAACCAGAAGAAGGTAATCATCATCTAACACACTACTTCCGTCACCTGAGCCGCTGGCCTCAGCTTCCTCCGTTGATTCATGTATTGTGTAACTCGGTGGTATAAAGTGCTGATTCATTTTGATCATGGTTAACCTCTCCACGTTTTTGGGCGAGAGACTGGTCCTTATCACTGTTACAATGGTACCAGCAGCACTGAAAACACGTTCAGAAGAGACACTTGCGACGGGGCAAGCCAGATAGTTTATCGCCAGCCTGCTGACCAGTGGCCATTGGCCCCTTTTCCCATACCAATACCGCAATGGGTTTTGATCAATGTACACCTCTGTTGGGTCATCCAGATAGGCCTGGACCATCCGCTCAATGTTCAGGTGTGCTACACTTTGTTCGGCCTCATTTGTCTTTGCATCAGCACTGGACCTAGCAAGCCCTTGCTGTAAATACCAATCCTTTAACGATTTTACTGGGGCTGATGATCCGGTTCTCGCTGTTGTCGATAGTGTTGGTGAGTGTTCTGAGCCAAACGCACTGCCCTCAGGCTCCGAAGTTGAACTTGATGCCGGATGCCCTGCTGCAGTACTTGTTGTGGGTTTATGTAGCGGGCTTTTAATTAGCAGCCCTTCATTTTCCAAATGACTGGCTGCCTCAGCTATCCAAGTTTTGTACCGGGCAACATCCACTTCGGAAAAAGGAATTAATGTCTTACTGTTCAGTGCCGATTTGGACCATGGATCCAGAATTGTGGCACAAATGTAATGTTCTTATGACAAAATCTTATTTTGCACCCTTGTATTGTCAGCTAAGCGACGGGATAAGCTCTCCACCAACTCATATGCTTCATTTTTTTACTCTACACCTTTGTACGCTTCAGACACCTCCTTCAGCTGTTGCTCTAGCATGTGCAACACTGGGATAGCTTGGCCCATAGTACTGTCCTCCTTGCTGACTTCACGTGTGAAGACCTCGAAAGGAAGAAGCATCTCTGTCAGGCATTTAACTAGGCACCATTGGTCCATCTGAAGGGTCATGCCTTTCACAGTAGCATCCCCTCTTTGCATGACATATACATTGATTGGTCTGTACTGCTCAAACAGACGGGCATGCATGTAATAAGTTGAGTTCCAACGTGTTGCCACCTCCTGGATGAGTGCTTTGACTGGCATTCTATAGTCACGTTAAATGATCCACAGCTGCTTCCGAGCTTTAAAAGAATGGCTGAAATTAGTGCATATTCTTCGGCAGGTGGTCAGTAAGTTGCTGACTATGGCTTCTCTTTTCAGAAAGTCTTGAACTATAATCTTAATACAGTGCGCCAAACACGGGACCCTGAAATACAAACCAAGCTCCATGGCCTTAAGTACATTACTGCCATTATCTGTGGCAACAAAACCAATCTTAAGCCCTCTTGGGCGCAGCCATTCAAAGACCTTGCTGCGAAACTCTTCCAAAATGTTTACAGCAGTATGAGATTTCTCCATGGCGAACATGGCTACAGTTGCATGTTTCCGAGTAGCATTAAAAATCTCAGTTCTGTCAACAGCACCTACTTCAGATAGTTTATCTCTAACCCCCACAAAAGAGACCCAGTGTGCAGTGATGCACATGTAATCAGTGGCTTGGCAACTGGTCCACATGTCTGTTGTCAGGTGGATATTGTGAAAAGCACTCTGCTGCAAAGCTTGTCCAATCAATTCCAGCACATCGTGATGTAGTGCTGGAACAGCAACTCTGGCGAAATAGGACCGGCTGGGAACCTTCCATTTAGAGGAGTACAACCAGGAGACACAGTAAAGTCTCCAAAGTATTGGGATAAAGGGCACAAGAGAGGAAATATCCTTTCTTAAGAAGACCCCTCACTCACCAACCTAGTTGGTGACATGCTTCATCATCGGGGTCCCACCGAATGGCCGAATGCCATCCGGGTGTGCTTCAACACCTGATTACAGTGGAGCAGGTTTGTTTTCTGTGTAGGTGAGTGAAAATAGTGATTTAAAAATTGGCCAAATATAACTCAAAATTAGTATTTTAATAATAGAGCACCTGGACAATATTAAAAGAATTATAAGACACCCTTTTTGGTTAAATTGACCAACTGGTATCTTTAGGTAAAAAGTGCAAAAAGTGCGAAGAAAAAGGTCTACATGTTTCAACCTAATGTCGGTATTACTAGGTTTTCGTCAGGACCAAGAGTACGTGACCCGGGCGGTCTACACACGCTAAGGTGTACCCTGCCCTTGATCACTGTTACCTAACTCTGTACTCACAGTTAGGAGACCTTTCATCCTAGTAGTTGAAAGGAAAGAACTAGGGAACGGTGGCAGGTCTTTAGTATAGGCGTAGCAGCCGGTGACTGGTGACTCGCTATCACGCAACTGAGCCAGCACCATGACCCCCTTTCCCATGAGGCACGCAATCATGCGTTACATAGTTCTTTCCTTTCAACTACTAGGATGAAAGGTCTCCTAACTGTGAGTACAGAGTTAGGTAACAGTGATCAAGGGCAGGGTACACCTTAGCGTGTGTAGACCGCCCGGGTCACGTACTCTTGGTCCTGACGAAAACCTAGTAATACCGACATTAGGTTGAAACATGTAGACCTTTTTCTTCGCACTTTTTGCACTTTTTTACCTAAAGATACCAGTTGGTCAATTTAACCAAAAAGGGTGTCTTATAATTCTTTTTAATATTGTCCAGGTGCTCTATTATTAAAATACTAATTTTGAGTTATATTTGGCCAATTTTTAAATCACTATTTTCACTCACCTACACAGAAAACAAACCTGCTCCACTGTAATCAGGTGTTGAAGCACACCCGGATGGCATTCGGCCATTCGGGTGGGACCCCGATGATGAAGCATGTCACCAACTAGGTTGGTGAGTGAGGGGTCTTCTTAAGAAAGGATATTTCCTCTCTTGTGCCCTTTATCCCAATACTTTGGAGACTTTACTGTGTCTCCTGGTTGTACTCCTCTTATTGTTTGTTTACGTAATTTAAAGGGGATCAGGAGTATACCCCTCCACATTTGTGGTTATCCCTTTCTCCCTCTTGTGTTTTTGAAGAACCTTCCATTTAGGCCAGATGGCTGACACAAATTCAAGGAAACCCACCCCTTCCACAAATGAAAAAGGGAGAAGGTCCAGCGCTAACATTTTAGCCAGCTTCGCATTGTACAACTGTGCCGTTGGGTGGTTGCGTTGGTACTGCCCCTCCGACCTAAGCATGCTCTCAATGGTAGGCTGGATTATTTTCCTTTGTGGTGCAGCTGTTTTCTTGAACCCAGTTAGGCTCAACGACGCACTTTTTTTCATTGCAGTACTCGGCTGCTTTGGTGTCTCACTCTCAGTCTGACTCGGAGTCTTCTTACTACTGTGCCACTGAGATGTTGCTGAGGATGTGGGCGGTACCACTACACTGCTGGGGACAGGGCTAGAAATGTCTCCTTCTTGTTCACCTTACACCGCGATCATATCTTCCCCTAATTCTTCATCCCCAACAACAGTAATGGGTTCAGTTTTACTTTTTTCTAAGTGAAGTAGGTGAGCCTCCCACTGGATACTGTGGTGTATTTTGAGATGACTTGTTTGGCCTCCGGTACCATAGTTTGTACCAAGCTTACCCCGCCTAACAGCATGTCGACAAATTGAGCATATAGCAATGTTCTCCTCCTTACTGCTAACCGAAAAGAAGTCCCAAACTGGGGAGGAGAACTTTCTGGCGCTGCTGGATGTGCCACTTTCAATACCAGATGAACTGGAGGGTGGGCCTGGAATGTCACTCTGTGCAGTTATTACACTACCACTACCTACTGAGGTGGTGGTTGAGCTGGATGTAGGTCCCTGCCGGGCCTTTGCAAATGCAAATATGGAAGCTGGAGGTCGTGTTGGTGTTACCTGTGTTGGTGGTATCCGTGCTACATCCCTTGCAGCGATTTTGGATAGGGTAATAATGTTGGTCTCCATCTCCTTTGGGCCGGGAGTGATGTTCGTGATGACTGGCTCGTCATCATCATCATCCCCCTCTTGTACATCTACCTCCATAACTCTAAGGCTTTCTGGAACCTTCCTTTTCACTAGCCTTGTCTTGTGGCGTGCATCACTCTCAGACTGAGCTGGTGGCTTCCAAGTGGCATCTCGATCATCAGAAGCAGGGCTTGAAGAAGAATATGATGGACTAACCCTCCTTTTCCTTGCTGGGGGTCTGGGAGACAATGGATCTTCTGAAACAGTGGCTTGCTCCTCTTTGTCTGCAGGAAGCTCGATATCCTGAAATGCCCCTACTTCAGGAGGAACAACTACTATTGTGGGCTGTTGTTGTGGCTGTTCTTGCTGCTGTTCTTGCGGCTGCTGCTGTACTTGCGGCTGCTGCTGTACTTGCGGCTGCTGCTGTACTTGCGGCTGCTGCTGTTCTTGCGGCTGCTGCCGTTCTTGCGGCTGCTGCCGTTCTTGCGGCTGCTGCTGTTCTTGCGACTGCTGCTGTTCTTGCGGCTGCTGCTGTTCTTGCGGCTGCTGCACCTGCTGCTGCGCCTGCTGCTGCCCACTTATCTGCTGAGTTTCCGCCTGCGTTGATTGTGTACTACTTTGCGATAATGATATTTCAACATCGCTGCTCGTTAGTAGACTGGCTACCTCTGCGACACACATGGGCTTGGGCCTAGGTTGGTGGGGCTGGCCCGCTGATGCGGAGGTGCTGCTTCCTGCTTGGTCCCCGGACAACGCTACTGCAGGCGTAATTTTTTTTCCCCCAAAAACACCTGGGGCTGCACACCAGTCTTGGCAAGTGCCACTTCCTTTTTCTGTTCCTTCTTCTCACTGACAACTTTCTTGGTACTGGAGGACCTGTTACCTTTCTTTGGGCCCATTTTTTTCAGATGTCAGCAGGACGCAGGTCCACAAGTTGCAGAGATGTCTGTGGTCACACGTGGACGTGACGTGGTGCGCCGCAGGACTTCTGTCTGGCAGTACAACGGGTGATGATGACACCTCCTCCTCTGTCTTTTTGTGCACCTAAAAGCAAAGAAGCCAGGAGAAGAACATCAGTGAAATGTTGCATTTGTTGTTGTGGTTCAATTACTACTAGTACAAACAAACAAATAAAAGATATAACTTAGTGTAGCCATTTGTGAGACTTTGTCAACAAGGGCTTTCATGGTATACTGTCTACACTACACTCTCAGGAAGAATAGGAAAGAAGAAGAACAACAACAAATATACAAATGTAATGGAAGTGGACCCTATTTGGCATTAAATTATTTGCTCATCACATCATTCAGGGAGCTGCTGCTGGCAAAGGGGATGGATGGAAGCAGTAAGCCAAGAGGAAAACCATGCAGGCCTATATGGCAAAAGCACACTACCGGGCTTCAAAATGGCCACCAGCCACATGGCCAGGCCCACACAACTACAAGAAACTGAAGACAGACAATGCAGGCCTATTGCAAAAAGCACACTGCCTGGCTTCAAAATGGCCACCAGCCACATGGCCAGGCCCACACAACCACAAGAAACTGAAGACAGACAATGCATGAATGCAGGCCTATTGCAAAAAGCACACTGCCTGGCTTCAAAATGGCCGCCAGCCTCATGGCCAGGCCCACAACAACAAGAAGCCTAGGCCACAAAGGAATAACATGCAGGCCTGTATGGCAAAAGCAGCACACTAATAACTCCCACCAGAAATGGCCACTAGCCACATGGACACTCACAAATCACAAGCAACAAGCAGGAGGCCTGGAAAACAATGTACTGACAAAAGGCCTATAATAGCCAGGCAAAGGATGCATGCTAATTAAACCACACTGCTTTGCCTTTAATGCAATAAAATGCAAAAACGAAAATCCACAGGGCTAAACAAGGTCTGCAACGTACACAACAACACACCACACACAACAAAGGCATTTATTTAACACACCCAAAAACAGAAATATCCCCAAAAAACACATTTTGCAATTCAATCCAATGCCATCCATGCCCCAAATGATGTTTAAATTCAACAGAACACACAGAAACTGTTGTTTTCATGCACCCGTGACTACCTCTGAGCCTACTGGATGAAAGGCCTGTTGGCAGACTAGGCCACAAGCTTGCAGGCCTATGGCAAAAGCACACTACCGGGCTTCAAAATGGCCACCAGCCACATGGCCAGGCCCACACAACTACAAGAAACTGAAGACAGACAATGCAGGCCTATTGCAAAAGGCACACTGCCTGGCTTCAAAATGGCCACCAGCCACATTGCCAGGCCCACACAACTACAAGAAAGTGAAGACAGACAATGCAGGCCTATTGCAAAAAGCATACTGCCTGGCTTCAAAATGGCCGCCAGCCACATGGCCAGGCCCACCACAACTACAAGAAATTGAAGACAGACAATGCATGAATGCAGGCCTATTGCAAAAAGCACACTGCCTGGCTTCAAAATGGCTGCCAGCCTCATGGCCAGGCCCACAACAACAAGAAGCCTAGGCCACAAAGGATTAACATGGAGGCCTATATGGCAAAAGCAGCTCACTAATAACTCCCACCAGAAATGGCCACCAGCCACATGGACACTCACAAATCACAAGCAACAGGCCTGGAAAACAATGTACTGACAAAAGGCCTATAATAGCCAGGCAAAGGATGCATGCTAATTAAACCACTCTGCTTTGCCTTTAAAGCAATAAAATGCAAAAACGAAAATCCACAGGGCTAAACAAGGTCTGCAAGGTACACAACAACACACCACACACAACAAAGGCATTTATTTAACACACACCCAAAAACAGAAATACCCCCAAAAAACAAATTTTGCAATTCAATCCAATGCCATCCATGCCCTAAATGATGTTTGAAATAAATTCAACACACACCAAAGGAACAGTTGCTTCATCATGCACCCACCCATGACTAGCTCTGGGCCTACTGGCTACCCACAACAATTTTTTTAAAAATAATGATAAGTACCAAAATTGTAGTTGCAGCAACTGCAATGCCCCAATCAAACAAACAACAACACCAACTTACTTGTAAAATATCAAATCCAAAAGTCCTCAAATCCAATGATAATGATGCAGCAGACACAAAGAGTGATCCTTCCAGCTCAAAATCCAAAGGAAGAATGAACAGGAGATGGACAAAGCACTGGGAGGAGCCTGCTGGACAGAAACAGGAAGTTGGAGACTCTGTGGCACTTCCTCCCTCTCCCCAAAAAAAGGACTCCTTGCACAAAAAAAGGACAGCCAAATGTCAATCTGAGGAGTTTTTTTAATCCAAACCATCATTTACAGAAGGTTTTATGCTGCTCGAGATATTATTCTTCTCCAGATTGAAAATTTTGCATGTTCGGGATCGCGAGCTTCACCAAACTTCCGCCGGATGTCGGATGGCACGTCCAAATGACGTGTTCATGATCGCACGCTCTCTCTCGCGGTGGTGAATGACGTGTTCGCGATTGCACACTCTCGCGGTGTCCGATGGTGCGGCGAATGACATGTTCGCAAACGCAAACTCTCGCAGGATAGCAAGACCGGCTACCAACATCTCGTGGTGCACGCGAACGGATAGGAAAACACGTCGGCGAACGCAGGGATCGCGGTAAGTCGACCGAGCGCGCGAGAACGCATTTTTAAAGGGCGAACAAGAAAAAAAACTCTGCTACGCCGCGGATCGTGGAAATTTCGACATTTCCGCGTTCTCCGCGGAACGCGGAAATGCCTACATTTCCCACATTCCACGAGCGGAACGGAATTTGCTGCCCACCCTTAGCTGTGAGAGCCATGACAAAGGATCTCCTCAGACTTATGTATGAGAAAATAAGCTCCATATCCAGCTAAAAACTAAAAGACTATTATGGCAACATACAGCTGAGGAGAACACCTGAAGCGAATCATGCAGACCCAGGCACAGCTGACACTCATGTGGAATATATCAATTATGTGAACACGGATACAAAAGTAATATGCAAGCCTGCAAAATTGAATAGCTGGTCACACAGACGGTATAAGTATATTTAGAAGATGCAGTTCCAGAGGTGTGGCATGACAAAAGCAAAAGAGTCTCCTCACCGTTGTGTAAAACCAAAGAAAAAGGACTTGCTCAGTTATAAAGATACTGTTGAAGGGCAGAAATCCCTATTTAAGCTGCATCTTCCTCCATATGCAGCCAAAGGCACAAATTGCAGAGAGCGCCCGTGCCGCACCTCCAGCGACGCAGGCAAATCCAAAGAATAAAGCAGAGTCCCGACGAATACAAAATGGCGGGTGCTGCCGATACTTCTGAGGGGAGCGTAGCGCGGCGGGAACAGGGAGATAGGTAGCTTAAATTGAAAAAGAAAAACAGCTACCTGAGCCCCCGCGCTCGCTGCTCAATGGCCGACAGTTTACATCTCCCAGGGATCGGAAGAGCGGCTCCGGTGTCGTGTAGCTCCTATAGTATCCCTGCAGGACCTGCGCGTTTGGATAACATATACTGCGGGCTTGGTGGCAGACTAGGTCTGAGCACCCCCACCGTATATGTTAGCCTAGTTTTGCATTAGCTAGCTCGCAGTGCCACTAGTGTCTCCTCTTATCGGGGAGAGATTAGTTTCTGGCAACCTTAGAACCTGACAACCCTGATTCCCTCAGAATCATGGAAACAATGTACCACCTTTCGCTCAGTCACTCATGCTCACTTATTCGGTTTGTCTCAGAGAGTTACACAGAATAAACAGTCGGGCGTTTCAATAAGTATTTATTGAACAGTTGTTATTCTAGTGTAAAATATATGTGCTGCGGTAACCAGCAGACAATAGCAGAGATATATGATCAGCAGTACGATAAAAGCAAAGGGATAGAACAGTTCTACCATATTGCGATAATCATGAGTACATACATGAATATAAAAGCATTATGCAAGTGCGCGCTCTCCTACCATGCCTACCCAGATGTACCTGAGTGTACCTAGCATACGTGTGTAGGTCTTAGAAGCTAAGAGCCAGGAATCCTCCTAGGATTTAGTCTAACCCCCGTACCTGAATAGAGAGAGAGTGGGACCCCATCCTGGTCTCGAGTTGGACACCCCGTCCGGGTTGTGTCAGACCACTGTCAGCTTGGGCGACTGCATGCAGGAGCCTCAGCGTCTCTGGTCAGTGTGTCAGCATGGAAGTCTCGGTTCCCTCTGGTTTAACGGGGCAAGAAGTGGTGTATTTATACCCTAAAGAGTCTCGGTCCTCAGTATGGTTTGTATTGGACATGAGGAAGACGTCAGGGGTGAACTTTGTACATACATATTATGCCGGTGGTGTATTCTTAGAAATCCATGCATAATTAATGAGTACAGTGTGGGCCTGTGTTTGGAAGAAGCCTGCTGCATTCAAAACCACAGGATAGATAACGTTCAGCCCTCAGAGCTCGTTGTGTGCTAGCTGGGACCAATGTAGGTGAAAGATCATGCCTATATAAGGAAACATACCATAATAGGACATGTACAGTTGTGACCATAATTGGGCATATGCGGCCATGACCATAATTGGGCAAGTACGAATATGACCATATTAGGGTAAATATGAATACGTCCATTTTAGGGCATGTACGAACCGGTCTACATTAGGGCATCTATGCGGGATATAACACCCACTCCTCTTCCGAACGGGATAATAAATGACCATACTTAAAATCTGGATAATTTAAAAACATTTTTTAAAAGCAAGTAAAAACATGGTTCTAAAAATCGTTAAAAAAAGTTGGTGCTAAAAAAAAAAAAAAGAATTTGAAATTCAGCTTTTTCTGGTTGCCACTTAAAAAGTCTCTCTATAGAAGTTGTAGTACCATAAGCAGGAGAAGGCCATGCTTTTCTCAAGCGAAGGTGTCAATGTAAGAAAATGTTCCAAATTTAGATTGTTTATTTAGAAACGAGTGAAGAAGCCGAATTCTTTCCCAGGACACGATGAGCCAATTAAAGATTATGCGTCCTGGCTGGGAAGCTCAATATTATCGGTGTCCGCTGCTGTAGATGACAAATCCAACGCCTCACAGAGAACGTCAATCGCACATAAATGGAATGTAGTACTGCCAACAATCAGTGCTGCGGCAGCTTGTGCGGCAGTTGTAACCTGGGTGCCTGTGGAGGAGTCACCTAACCCAGCAGGAGCGAACGGCACCTGTGGATTCTCCAGGAATGCATTCATCAGAATCGGAAGCCGTTGAGGACAACGCAGAGCGTGGGCCTTTATGGGGTCCAGCATTGCATCTGTGTCCGGAGGCGCATCTGATGGAAAAGTTAGACAAAGATCCAACGTGCATTCTTCTCCGCAGAACAGGCATCGAAGCACAGGTAAGATGCAGTCTATCCAGACTGTTCTAAATGATAGAAACCAGGAGGCATTGAGTTCTCGCAGGTAAGAAATGCCCAGAAGTTGTACCATGCGTTCACGGTATTTCCGCTCCAGGAGCGTGTTCACCATTCCCTCAGGAAGTGGGCCGTCCATTGCGTACCAGCAATATTACAATCAGGATTCCTGCGATGAGGAACAGGATGAGAGGGAATCCTCCAAATACGCTTCCCAATACGGAGTGTATAAAATTTGGGATTACTCCGAGGACTGTCTGAAAGGTGCTTAACAGTCCTGACCCTATGGTCTTAAATAGATGTACAATTCCGCTCGTATCAGACATATTCAAGATACGTCCCACCATTTCTGCGAAATGAATGGGGCAGTTTGTACATATGAGTGCCTGTATCTCGGTCGAGGTCCTTGCAACTTGAAGTTCATAGGTTTCTCGAGCGGAGGTTAAGGGCAAGGGTTGCTGTAAAAGCATGGCTTTCAATCTGCTCAGAGTATCAAACTGTATAAAAGAAACATTCAGCGAAGGCCATAATGGCACCTCCCTGACTGTGTTCAGTGGCGGAAACAATACTTGCATACAGCAAGTAACCCTGGAGTTAACAGTTACTAGATATGCGATGCCCGGCAGCATCCCACAACACCATGATCATTTAGCATTAAGTAACTCCCATTCGAGAGCAGCTGGAAAACCGGCGTGATCATGGCCGCTGGGGTCCCTGACATGTGACACGATAAGTTCGCCACTGAACCACTGCAGGCTCCATGTAGAGAAACATCCTGGCACATGAGAGAACCACTTAAAGCGTTCTTGCAGTTTGTACCACTCAGATACACTTCTCGATCCCCATTCTGGCATCGGTAAATAACATGGTAACTCCCAAGTTTCCTTGATGTATCCCTTACCCATTTTTACATATTTGCCTGCCTGCCTTTGCTCAAGGCAATATTGAAACTGAAACGTAGTGACCGGCAGAGTTATATGGCCATGAATGAGCCATTCTGATGATGGTGATTCAGCTACAGTGAATGGTAACCTTTCCAGTTTCTCAATACGCAGCATTGTATATTTGGCTCCCCTTTGTGCCATTTCTGTCTGTTTATCAGTTAGATTGTATTCTGAAAACAGAGACGTGGTGTTTATAAAACGCCATGGCACATAGCCTGCACGCAAAGATTGCAGCGTCCAGCTTAACATCATAATAGAACGTAGCTGAGATTGCCCGTGTTGTAACAAAGCCAGATCTTGTTCTAATATGTCGATTGCCGAGGACACAATGTTGCCTAAGGAGTAAATCCTGGAGGTCAAAGTAGTTAACCCATTATCCACCACTGCTAATGCCTTTTCTAAGTTAATACGGTCTATTTCCCGTATTCTTTCTGCGGCCTCTTGTTGGGATTTTTTCCAGTTTTCATTATAGTAGGCATAAAGGCCTGCATATATAAAACGTTTCTGACGTTGTTTCCTGGGTCCTAGTAGAAAATCTCTAAGATCCATGTGAGGTGTGAGTAAGGTCAAGTGGTGCTTTACTTCTGTCAGTGTTGAGGTCTCTAGCCAATCAAGGCACAACTTCCCAACACTATAGGATGTCACTACCCCCGGGTGATGTCTTTGTACATAGCGTGGATCTGGCCTATGGATACTAAACCCTCTGGTTGTATTCATAAACCTCTGTTGACATTTGTTTGTGTCAATGGGCCAAACCAGCCATTCTGTCCAATCTGGATCTGATCTGTTGTACTGGGAAATGTCATCTAATCCTACCCCTTGTGTAGTTGAATTCTGCCCCCCACCCATCTGCGATGGTGTTGGAAACCCCGGTGTGTTCATTTCCTTGCCTTTGGCTAATCCAAGACAGGTTGTTTGTTGCACAGTTTCATTCAGAAATAAAATCTGCTGCGGAATGATGCATGCTCTAAAAAGTGCTTCTATTCCCTGGACTTGCCAGTCCCTAGAACCCCAGATTGATTTGGATTCTATTGTGTCTTTCCATAGATCGAAACCCTGTTTAGACAACTGGTTCAGAAAGGATGCAGAGTAAATATGTTTGGTGACTGTTAACATAATTTTCTGAGCTGAAATTTTCTCCATTTTATAATAAAATTACGTCGGGTCAGATGTGTTAAACCCTGAGAAGCATGTGAATTTCTGTGCAAATGCTTGTGAACTACCTTTTGGAGGTGTTGGGCAGTGTTCCCTCTGGTGGTATTCAAATACATTTCTAGGTGTTATGGACTTGTGTAAGAAATGATCACCAAAATGTTGGTAACAGTACTGTAATAGTGAGCCTCAGCAAGGCCTACCAGTGCTTAGGGGTTCTCCCTTCTCTGCACAGAGTCCTCAGACACTTAGGAAGAAGTTGGCACAGAAACTGAAATATAAAAGACAGAGTTTATTAAACCTTATAAGGTGGAGCTAACATTCACACATCACCCTTCAGTAATGCATGAAGTAGCACACTGAATGGAAGGATCCTGGTCCTTTTATACCCACACAGGGGCTCAAATGAAGGCGGTACAAACACAAATGCTGGTTGTAGGTACATATAAGGTCATACAGAGAATGCACAGTCGACAAGTGGGTGGAGCTAACAGTTTCTACTTTTAGTAGACACATCCTGACATTTATAAACTTGAAACAGCTGCAAGCTCAACTGAGCATGTGCAAAGCAAGAGGAACTAAAGTTAACTTGTCTCTAGGCAGATTTCAAGAGCAGTTGACAGGAAGGTAGGACAGAGCACATGGTGAGCACATGGTAGCACATGGCAGCCAAAATGGCTGCCAGAAATACAAAATGGATTCCACAAAGCGGACAATTTAGCCTCTAAATACAGGCTGTCTTCAGCCAATGCTTAACTTAAGTGCTGCCAAATTACAACAGACGGCCCTTTCAGCATTGGCTGAAGACATTCGTTTATCTGGGGTAATCTAGATATTCATCCCGTACATCTATTAACATTATTTCGGCCACCTCTTTATTCAACATTTGTTGGGCCTTTGTTTCAGCAACGTTCCCTCTTCCCAGGTATACAAGCAGAGATGCAAATGGAGCAAAGCATTGGACCACATTGGATACATACACAGCATGTAAAAAGTATTAATCATTACACACAGGATAGTCAGTAGCTTCCAGCCCCAAGCAGAAACAAGAGTCCAAAATCATCTAGTCTAATTCTAAGTTTCAGGGCTCTGATGTATTTCAGTGACTATCTATTTCAATTAATAGCCAACAGCACATACTTAATAAAAACATTTTCAATAGACTTTTCCAGTATTTCTTTTGTGAGGGCTAAAATATCAATTTAATATATTTTTAGGAGGAGGGCAAAGTAATATTTGTCAACTGCTCAGGAAAACATTTTTCGTGTAGAATAAGCATTATAAGTAATGCAAATATTAAAGAAGTCAGACAGATTATTACAAAAACCATCCTGGCTCCAAAGGACCAGGAGGACCACACAGGGCCATAGGAATTAGGACAAGGAGCCGCAAAGGGCTGCTCCTCCTCAAAAATGGGACGACCAAAGGGGTACATTACTAACAAAAAAAGAGTCCTTGGGAAATTTTAGCTGCTGTGGAACCAGCCAGAGGGGAGTCTTCTCCCTGTGTCCGTTTGAGCCTCACAGGCAGGCTCTTGTTGTTCCCACGGTGGAGCTGCACAACTCGCAACTCAAGAATCACGGCCCAGTTTGAGAAGAAAAAGTCTTTCAACGATCCTGTCCAGTGTCTCAAGCAGTGCACAAGTTCTCTTCACTTTAATCTAACAGGCACCAGAGGCACAGCACCTGTACCCTAAACTCAAGTCCTTCCCTAACTCCTATATTGCTCTGCTGGCGCACTGCTCTTTTGTTAGGGCCACAAATTGCATCCAGTGTGCCCAGGTATCTCTTGATCAACAAACAAAGGTGCAAACTTGCATTCACTTTGGGACCAGGATTAAGAGGCCTGATGCTAGGATCTCTGAAGCAACCCTTGTTTCAAAAGGGGTCACCTCAAGCAAAGCCTCCTTGCCGTTCTGGTCGGTCTGTGACTCTCTCAGCTGGGCATCAAAAACTTGATCCATGATTTCTCCTTTCTGATTTGTGACCCCGTCTTTCGCCCAAGACAGTGGCAGGGGTACACAATTCACATCCCAGGGCTTCCGCCTTCACTGAGGTCCTAGTTGCCAGCAACGCCTGTGCTGGTTACCTTCACTTTGGCTTCAAGCTGCAGTGGCGCTGACTCCCCAGGCTGGATCTGATGTCCGGGCCCCTCTGGCAATGGTTGTAAGGCAGCAAATATCTATTGGTGGACAGAACAAGAGGTCTTTAGACAAGGCACAGAAATAATCTATCAACAGAGAGGATAGTCTCAGAATACTTTCTTAGTCCTGGGGCACCCCATACATTAGCAAGGCACCCAAGAACCACTTCATCTATCTAAGAGTAGAAAACCCTGGACCTATTGGCAAGTATAAAAGGAACGTTTTGGTGAACTGACAAGAGTAATACATCACCCAATCCCAAACAGCCAAGGAAGTCTGTGTTCATTTACTAAATTCTGAGGAAAAGAGAAAAACAATACAGACATACTCCAAATACTTACATTGGTGTATTCCTATATTACTAATCTGAAGAACCCTCAAGAAAAAGGAAATGTTCTACACTTTTACTCATAGATTTTACATTACTTATACAGGACTGCAGACACTTGTAAAATAATTTCTCTTACATGTTATGCTTAGGACCATGCTCTCATGTTATAGGCGCAACAGGAAAATCTAAAACTGCTAATTTAACAGGGATTCTTATTGCAAAAAGAACTAAACTTCAACATAGTGGGTACATTTTCTTCAGCAGAACATGTTATGACAAACAAACTCCTATAAAACAATATTTTCCTTCAAAATGTTTGCTAAGGATCACATGAGCGTCTTTCCTGCATTGTACTTTTCACGATCTGGACTATGCAACATCATTTTCAAAAGGAAAAAAACCCTATCTCCAGCTCTAATAAGGGCTGTCAGCTTATTGACAGAGACTAGCTAATAAAAAACTAGCAATGCCCTTGCAAAACTGTATAGAACATGAGAATAACATAAACAATAATAGTGTTGCCACCTGAGATTTTTGAACAGAAACCGCCACTATACAGTTCTCCTTAAAGATCAAATAAGGGAACATCAATCTGTTCTACTCATTCTTTCATACAGGATGGGCAGTAACATAGCTTAGATTGTATCATTTTATTAATGCTAACAATTTTAAAACAGTATTACAGAATAGCCAATAACTGTCACATGGCCATTTCCTAGACAGCTTTAGACAGACTCAAAAAAAAGTGAGAAAAGAAGAGAGAAAACATAATTTTGCCTACCCTTAATTTGTAGAGGAGCTAGCCTCCTTCCCCCATTTTGACAGTAGGAAAACCTGAAACAGGTTTTACTTCTGTCAACACTTTCAACCCCTATTTGTAGCAACTGGGCACAAACAAACTTGTAGGAGATATCTTAGAAAGTGGCTGTTCTCTGATTCAGCCTAACACAAGCAAATTGAGTTAACTTTAAACCAATTCCTACAGCAATTGTACTAGATTAACATGAGGGCGCATGAATGCAAACTAAAATCCATTTCCTCCTTATCTTAGCCCCTACACAGTATTCTTTAAACTAAAACCATTATTTTTATATACATGGCAGATCAATGCTCAACTGAGGATTGTTTTTCCTTCGTTTCATATGACTGCGCGTGTTTGCCAAAAATAGGAAGCAAAGCTTCTCTTCCTCTCTTTGCGCTATCATCTCGTCTTTCAAAAACCTTTCGGAGGTCGAAGTGTCCCAGCAAACATTACCCTTCACCCTGCTAAGTTGCTAAATGCAGAACTCCGACCTTTGACCCGTTCAGCAGCTGCTCATTTGTGTGTGCAAGGCTTGCCATGCGGTTTTGTAATGCAAAGCAACTCTGGAGAATCACAGCTAAAAGGCAGTCCTGTCCGATCCGTTTGCCAGTAATTTAAAGGTAGGATAATAACGTCTGCTGGTTTCTGTATACTTATTTTCATTTGTGTACAGTGTGTGGTGTGCAGTCTAGTAAGACAGAGGTCAGCTGTTTGTTCTATATTTGCATATGTACTAGCTCTAGCTTGAGAATCAGTTTGAAACCTGCCCTGAGTGGTAGAACTGCTTGTAAAATAGTGACTTTAGCTCAATTTCGACTTTGGTGGTAGGGGCACTTAAAAATGAATATCCTACAATATTTTTGCATAATAGGAACCCCCAGAGTGTTCTCTAGATAGCCCAGGAAGGGAAATCAGAAATGTATAAGGTATACCCTTATAAAAAATGAGTTTTGTACGGCTGGGTAAAGTGACATTTCACATTTAAGTTCCCTTTTTTCCGGTACAGCACTGCTTAAATTCAACTTTGATGCTAGGAATTCACAGTATGATGATTAGGCTTTATAAAGATTAAAAAACGAATTTAAAGCATTTATTTTTAATAATATATTTTTTCATATAATTTTTTTTTTTTTTTTTATCAAAACCAACCATTTTGATGATTCCACATTGGAAAAGCAAGCTTCATTCTTAGCCTATCATATTTAAACGCATTCATTCATAACCCTAAGCACAGAAGCCTTACTTGAAACATGAAAAGTCTGCGCCACTTTTAATGGACAGTTATCATTTAACATCAGAACCACAGATGTACTTATGTAAAAAGGCATTAAGAAAGGAAATCCCTACTTTCAATTTTGTTCTCTGTTATCTAAAATAATGAAACTGGTGTTTTGAAACTTTTAAAATAAGGCAGGCCTGTATACCAGTTTTACACTGACTTAAAATTGTGCTGACTCAGCATTCCTGTCTGTGGCCGTGAGCAGGAATAGCCATATGCTATTTATGCAGCTGTTGTTTGTCAGCAGGCGTCGAATTTTCACGCCTTTCTCAGGAAAAAACCCCTTTATTATTTGAAATACCCTGACAGAGTTAAATCCCCATTTGCTGTGTCAAACAGTTTCTTTTCAGTTAGTCAGTTTAAACACAGCTGTTGGAAAGCTTTTTTTCTCGGGTGCTGAAAGAAAGCATGTCACAGTCTATTTAAAAACTGAGGCATTTCAATGCAGTCAAATCTATCTTTCTATAATGTGTATTTAGTTCAGCAACGACCAAATTCACTCAGGTGATGTGCATGCCTTTTAATGTCTAATACAATGTATTTAAGGAAAATGCTGAAACATTGTGTATTTTAGTCTATTGATTACAAAACACACAATTTCGTTTTTCTTCCTCTGTATGAGGCCTATTTTAATCCTATTGAATACGAATTCTAATTTTATCTTTAGCATTGTGGCAATTTGCACACATGTATAGTGTCTTACTCTGTCAATTTAATAGTAACATGCAGCTGTTTAGCGTATGTTATATAATTCATTTCTGGATTTTTATTTAATATATAAGTAACTAAATGACAGTTTGCATAACAGAATGATGACAGCAAAAAAATATAAACAAACTCATTGAGCTCATTCCAGACTTTTACAAAAGGGGGTCATATACTCAGAGCACACAATACAGCGCGCTTAAAGCTAGCCATTCTTACACAAAGAGCGCAATCGCTATTTACTCACACAAGTATCACCAATGTCAAACCACATAGACATTTAAACACACATTTAACCCACAAATCAACACTTAGGACTTTAAGACAGCTTACAAACTGTACGCAAAACCAAACTATTTGTAAATACTAATTGTAAGTCATATTTACAAGAAGAGCTCTCAAAAGTAGCCCAAAAGACTGTTCCATGTTCAAGAAGCCAAAATACACCAAATTCGCCAGTTTTGGCTGGTAGAACACTCAAAAAGCGCTCTGCATATCACCACTTATGAATGTTACTAAGTGCGCAGATCCGGATCCGTTTTATGTACATATTTAAGTCCACGGGGTACTTAGTCACCAAGGAAGAAATATCTTTTTACTATACGTAAACCTATTTAGGTATCCCCTCTGAGGGGAGTCAACTAAGTACTTACTAAATCCATATCGGTACCTCCAAAACAGCAACACTTTCTGCGAAGTGTACTGGAAACAGGCATGCCAAAAATAGTGCAGAATATGCAGTATTATAATCAAAGTAGCGCTTAAGGTACTCTTTGTACGTTGCGCTGTTCAAACAATTTCAAATAGAGAAAAATCTCCTCATTACCTGCCTATATGTATTGCAATGCATATATAATTACAAAACAAATTCCAAAATTGGCCAATCATACAAACAAAGCCACAGTAAGTGTTTACTAAAACTACCTTACCAATCAAAGGCATCAAACCAACAGCAAGTGCCGCAAAACGGCTCTTACCAATCAAATGGTGTCCAGGTTCCAACTGCCAAGTTCTCAAATTGACCAAATGGTCACTGCACGGCAAATCAACAGAAGAGATCTCAGTCAAGGATCGGCGCCGCCGGGATGGTCAGATCAGAAAGAAAGGAAAACGCCATGGGTGCCAAGACTCAGGTCTCCTCAGGCAGCGATCGCGTCCAAAAGCGAGATTCCAATCCTTCGTCGCGACCAGTCCTTCGGGCATCCGAGTCTTTTGATGAGTCCCACGTTGGAAGCGCCAATTTGTAATAGTGAGCCTCAGCAAGGCCTACCAGTGCTTAGGGTTCTCCTTCTCTGCACAGAGTCCTCAGACACTTAGGAAGAAGTTGGCACAGAAACTGAAATATAAAAGACAGAGTTTATTAAACCTTATAAGGTGGAGCTAACATTCACACATCACCCTTCAGTAATGCATGAAGTAGCACACTGAATGGAAGGATCCTGGTCCTTTTATACCCACACAGGGGCTCAAATGAAGGCGGTACAAACACAAATGCTGGTTGTAGGTACATATAAGGTCATACAGAGAATGCACAGTCGACAAGTGGGTGGAGCTAACAGTTTCTACTTTTAGTAGACACATCCTGACATTTATAAACTTGAAACAGCTGCAAGCTCAACTGAGCATGTGCAAAGCAAGAGGAACTAAAGTTAACTTGTCTCTAGGCAGATTTCAAGAGCAGTTGACAGGAAGGTAGGACAGAGCACATGGTGAGCACATGGTAGCACATGGCAGCCAAAATGGCTGCCAGAAATACAAAATGGATTCCACAAAGCGGACAATTTAGCCTCTAAATACAGGCTGTCTTCAGCCAATGCTTAACTTAAGTGCTGCCAAATTACAACAGTACAATGTATCATAGTCTGAAGTACCTTCTAACATTTCATTGTTCGGAAATGCTGCAGTTTTTTCTAAATCAGACATCATAGCATTTACAGTTTCAGTGTCCCAATCATCAGAAAATGTACTGGAGGTAATGAAATCACTTAAAGAAATTTTAAATACATGTTTTAGCTTTAAAAGTTCAGTCGGACCTAATATATCATAATCAATCTTGTCCCATACTATACCGTCCGGTATAGGAACTGCTGTGATGTTCACTGAAGACAAGTCTCTTGGTTCACGATGTGAAGACTGGTGTGGTTTTAAAATCAAATTGACTCTTTGGGCTGTAGAGCTTGGCTGGAGGTATCGTCCATTAATAAGCATACTAAAAGTTATTATTAAACCTAGCCAGAAAATGAAAAATAAAATCCCAGTGATATACCATAGTTCTATCCAAGGTGACACCAGGTAAGTCTTTCTAAAAAAGTTCAAAAAGTCAATGAGTTTCTGTTGGAGTGATTTTTTGGCTGGCGTCATTTCCGGCTTGCTTGGGTCCAGTGAAAACGTATCAAAATTCATGAAATAGCCAGAAGCAGTTCGATCAATTGTTGGAATTGCATCGGGATTTGTTGAAATCGGATTTTGCTCTTGACGAGGCATGTTGACATAGATGTCTGTATTAGGTCTGATTGCAACTTGGTTGTTAAGTTGGTTTTCATTTTGAAGATGAATTTCTTGTTGAAGTGGAACAAGTTCTATAGCATTGTTGCTTAGTCCTTCATTCCGTACAGGTGGCTCTTCAAACATGATGAGTCTTTCTGTTTGGACTTCTTGGATTGTAGCGAGAGGAGGGCATCTGCTACTGTGGAGTTCACGAGGCCTACTGTTTAGTATCGGCCACATAGTGTGGTTTGATTAAGTCTATTGAGACAAATCTTTTCTCCTTTTTTCTGGCAAGAGGTAGCAGAAGTACAGTTCTTGTGCCATGGATTGCAAGGACCTGTACAGGCTTTCTGTAAGATGGCCCAAATTCTTTTTTGTCATCAATCTTCTCTCTGACCAGATCCCCAATCTTTGGGATCCAGATAGGTCTTGTCGTTACTGCCTTGACTGATAGACTCGAACAGTCGACTGTCAGCACATACAAAGAGAATGCAGAAACTCGCTTAAAACGAAACTGTGACTTAACTGAAAAAAGCAGGTAGTGAGCATTTGAACACCGCGTCAGTGAGAGCGGCTGCTCCATCACCCAGCGTGGTGAGTATGCCGCAAACATGAAAGGTTTCAATAACGAGGCCAACAGAGTTGAGGCTTTATTTTTCCAGTCTCCATCGTGGATCATTTGTCCCAAACACGTGATATTTGAGAAGCACCAAGAGTGCATCAAAAGAATTTCATGTTACACCGTGCCTTAGCCCTGACGAAAATCCCGAAAACCACAATCGGGACTGGAAACGCGTCGGCATTGCTTTTCATCAAACGCCATGAAGGGCATTAATGTTCTCTGAGGAGGTTTTAGAATAAAATAGACCCCACAGAGCATTACATTATATATACATATTTTTTCCCTTGTGGCAGCAGTTCCTCTCCTTTAAAAAAAAGTCTCTTAAAACCCAGAACGTAAGGAACTGCCTATGTATAATTGGCAAAAACAAACTGCTGGTGTAATTGTATATATTTTTGTATAAAAGTTTTGTATTGTTGTGTTTGTCATAATCACATTGCTATTCTTGATATTATTCACAATTTTGTATGCACTTTATATGTACCACAGCCTTTGTGTATTAGATATGTACTCAACTCAGACATGAACAAAATGTGTTGTGAAAGGTGTTATCATATGATAAATAATTGTGATTAAGACACTTAAAAGTGCAAGAACTTAGAGTCTTACACTTTGACCGCTTAAAATAAAGAGCGGCCTTGAAAAATAAACAGCCAGGTTCCCTCTTTTTTATATATCTGCTATATGTCCTACCTGGTGCATTTTTTGGACGAAAACCCCTGTTTTTTTGTGTTGACTTCCTCAGTGGCGGCCTGTTTCTGGAGCACGTTACTTTGTTGTGTCCTGGATTCATTTAGATCCTGTAAAACAGCCAAACGATCATGGATATCAAATGGTTTCTCATCCGCCACTGTGCCTTCACAATCAAGATCGGGTACCCACATTCTTGTCCCAAATAGGAGCTCGTAAGGAGTGACACCTCCTAGAGAGCTTCTTGGCTGGTTAAAGAGCGCGCGCTGTACCCCATAAAGGTGATCGACCCATCTACCGCCCTTGCCTAATACCCTAGCTGTTAAAGATTGCTTTAAGTCTTAGTTTTTCCTCTCCACAACAGAATTTCCCTCGGGATGGTACGGAGAGGAGTACCGCAATGCTACACCCATTCCTTCCATGGCCACTTTGTAAGCCCGAGAGCTAAACGCCGGACCACGGTCAGAATGTAACGTGCCAACTGCGTAAGTGCCGATAAAGACTCGCAAATCTTTTATAACAGTTCGAGCGTCACCCAAGCGCTGAGGCCAAACCCATAAGAATCTTGAGCAAGAATCCACTGCAACCATGATATATTTCTTGGACCCATCAGATTGTAAGGGTCCGCACTGGTCCAAATACACACATGCGAGAGGTTTGTCTGATTTCAGTAACGGTGTCTGCGCTGGGCGTGTTACGGTGGAGTCTTTTATCTGCTGACAGATGTTGCATTTCAAGACATAGTCCTTAGTCTGCTTCGTTAACTCTGGCCACCAGTAGCGCTGTTTCAATAAAGAAATTGTCGCTGTAACGCCTGTATGCGCAGAACCCAAACCCGCGTGTGCTGCTAAAATTAAGCCTAGCCTACGATTCATATTTGGTATTACTCTGTCCCCCACTCCAGGAATCTGAGCATATGGAATGTTTTGTGCATCTAACTTGTAGGAGTACTTGAGTGGAAATGTTTTAGGTACTGCTGTGCTGCCTTTGCTTGAAGCATTGACAGCTACCATTATCTCGCCGTCTACCCTCGTCTTTGAACGAGTAACTATAGCTACGGCGGCTGTGCGAACAGCCCCTTTTGCGGCTTCATCAGCCAATGAATTCCCTTCAACGTGAACGCCATCACGCTGATGACTCAGTGTATGTATCACATGAGCCCTTGGTAGTTCGTTTCTCAACTCCACTACCTGTTCCCATAGCATTTCATGCTTAATTGTGCCACCTTTTGCATCTTTGAACCCGTTTTCTTCCCAATGATGTAGATATTCATTGTACGACTGTACACAGTAAAAGGAATCACACACAATAAGTGTGGGGAATTCGTGATCCGTATTTATAAGTGCCAGCATAAGTGCTTTGAGTTCTGCCAACTGTGCCATGCAGTCTCCTAGAGATTGCGTTTTTGTGCAACTTGGATGGAACTTGCCATCACGCATGCAACCTTTAACAATCGCACACGCTGCGCTGTAAGCTTGCTTGCTTCCTGTGGCTGGTTGAGCAGAACAGTCAGTGTAAATAATGTATTCATACTGATCTATAGGCAAAATTTCATTTGGTAGAGGATATTCTTGTTCGTATTGCAGGAATGCTTGAGTTTTTAAACTCTGATCAAATCTGTATTCAACATCCATTGCAGTAAGAGAGTTAGCCCATTGTATCCATCTTGGATGTAAGGCTTTAGCATTTGGAATGCTTCCTTTTGTAACAGCTTCTAAAGCTGGTACTGGGGTCACGACAATAATGCGCTTTCCCTGAGCCAGAGCTCTTTCTCTTGCTACAGCGGTCTGAACTGCTGTCAGGATTTTTCTGTTGAAGTGAAACGCATTTCTGCGTTTGTATACAGGTGTGATTTGTATGCGATTGGTACCGTTTCACCTTCATTAAAAGTTAAATAAGTGTACCCGACTTGACCCGCTATGACTCGGATCACTAAGTTCTGTGCGTTTACGCGTGTCTGTAAATGTTTAGAATTTATCATGTCTTCCTGTAGGAAACGCAGGATATTTGTGTGTTCCTGTGTCCATTGTCTGACTGAAAAATGAGGTTTTATTAAGTCGTAGAAAGGTTTTACTCTCTCTGCGTAATCCAAAATGTATGTTCGACCAAAATTTAGGAATCCCAGAATTGATTGTAAATTCTTTAATGATTTTGGAGGTTGGAGCAGCGCACACTTTTCTAAAAGTTAGCTGCCAGGCTTTTCCCTCACTTGACAGCTCGTATCCTAAAAACAGGACATTGAGGTGGGCAATTTTTGATTTTTAAAACTAAATTTATAGCCCTCAGAGGCGAATCCCATAATAATGGTGCTCACCCTGGTCAAGTGCCTCTTTAAGTCATCGTCCGTCAGATAAATTTCATCCACATAGGACAAAATTTTGGAGTAACTCTGTTACCCTTGCTCAAAACAACCCCGGGCTAATCTTGTACCCTTGGGGGAGTCGGCAAAATTGCTGTTGGGACCCTAACGCACTGAATGCGGTCAGATACCTGCTTTCAGGCGCTATATTTTGGCAGAAAAATCCATTTGAGATATCAAGTGTTGTTTTGTATTTTTTCCGCACAATGTTATTCATTAATGCGGCACTGTGTGCATTTTGAACTGCAAATGTCTTTGTGCAAGTGTTTAAATGTCTGTAATCTAAAACTAGATGATATGTGTTGTCAGGTTTGGCTACGGGGAACAAAGGATTGTTCATAGGTGAAGTGCAATTTTCTATCACCCCCTGATATTCAAGTTGATCTAGAATCTCCCTGACTTGTCTTTTAGCTTCCTGCTTTATAGGGTATTGCCTTTGAGCATTTGGGGAAACTTTTAACGGGATCACGTGGTGGGTTGAATCCTCATCCCAACCATCATGATTTTTGTACAATGCTGGAACTAGGGCAACCGCCCACTCCGGCGCATATGCATGTTTTAGGTGAATGGGAACGAGGTCGGAAAAGGCTGGAAAAATTATCGTTTCCCCCCTAGGGCACTCCATGGCGAATGCAGGCGGCCAGTCTTGTTCTGCTAATAGAATGTCATAACCAGATGACAGATTTTTCTAAAAGAGACCTTTAACTTTTCTGGGCTTGTCCCCCTCCATCCGAAGTGTTATCTCATGTAACTTATGTGGGACACTTACCCGAGTATCAGGTGTTTCCACCGTGATATGCTCACTCAACTCCGCTGTCACCAGAAATTCCTTCAGGTTCTGGCGAGCTATCGTTACTTCTGCCGCGCTGTCTAGCATCGTCAGAGCCCATTCCCCGTTCAGAAGCTGTGTCCTCAGAATTCTGGGCATGTCTGATCTTGAGACCTGCTACCTTCTTCTTTTTGAACTGAGGTTTTGATTTCTGTTTATCCTCTTTTTTAGGTGCGTAGTCCGCAGCGTGTTGCGTGTTTCTGGACTTTGTATGCTCCTTTGATCGTCCTTCCCTCTCGGAGTTTCGCGATGAACCCTGAAAGGAACGAGAGGAGCGAGTATCAGTATCTTGATACCTGTCAGGTTTTTTAATGTTATCCCTATTCCTGAGGTTATACCTCTTTTCAGAGGGCTCCTGTTGAGGAGACCTACCTCTGGACTGAGATCTGGTATCTTTAGACTTTTGTTGTTTTTTATTTTCCCACTTCTTTTTAGAAGAAGTAGGTGTCTGATTTGTAGTGTCCTTTTCAGGACTGCCCACCAGTTGTGGTTTTAATGCTTTCCCACCTAGACTGTCTCTGCCTAGTTCTGCATATGCAGTTTCGATTATTTTGGGTAGTTCGTGTTGTTGGTCGTTTGGACTGAACTCCCTTAGGCGTTGGCGGATCGCCACAGAAGCTGCTTCCCCCTTAATGTTAGCTAGTATTATGGCTGAGACCTGTTCAAAGTTGTTTAGCAACTTCATCCCTAAGTTAAGGGCAGGCTCTGCTCCGTACTCATTTTGAATCTGTTTCAATACGTCAGGTACTACTGCTAAGGACGGGATACCATGTGTTCTGGTATATATGGCAGCAAAGACTGAACCCCAAGAGGTGCAGTCCTCTACTTGTGGTGTGAGACCCATGGGCAAGCAGATTGTTAGGATTCTGTGTTTATCACTGGTTGTAGTATTCGGGAATATTGCTTCAAGCTGAGTTATTTTCTGAGCTATCCAGAATGGGATTTGTTCGCGTTTTGCTGGCATTTTGCCCAATATCGCGTGTAATGTTTGTGGAGTTATTTTATTAACTGTGCCTTGGACTGGAGTGTCTTGTGCTGCATCTGGTGCAGGCTGAACTGTTAAAGTCCTCATCACAAATTGTGTGAGGTTTCTGTAGATTTTAATTAAACCTCTGTGTTGCACGAGTAAGTCTGGCTGTGGCATTGTGTCAATGTCAGGATGCGGTGTGTATGCCGCTAATATGGGCCATGTGGCTCCTGCTCCTCCGAGCGGGCCTAATCTTGCTCTTCCTCGTACGTAGGGTAGGGCGCCTTTAAACCACTAATTATGCTCCTGGTAAGTGAGCCGAACCTCTACTTCCTCAAAAGGAGTATAGTCCGCTGGTGTTTCACCTTCTAGGTAGTAGTGAAATACATTTGTAATTGCATTTACTGCTGGGAGTGTAACCCAAGAATAGAACACCTCTGTTTTATTGGATTCGTGTGCCTCAATCACGAAAATTACTGTACCACCCCTGGCTCTTAAGCCATGTTCTAGAAGTTTTATGGTGACTGCCCTTCTGAAATTTGGTGCAATTTGTATTGCTTCTTCAGGGTCTTCTTCTAAACCAAAGAGGTTTGTTGTAACTCTACCTGTTGCGCTTGTTTCGTCCACCATTTTTAATTGGAAGAAGGGAGATTAAAGAGTTTTTAAGATAAGGTGTAAGTGCACAATTGTAGGAACTAAATATCTTTCAAGCTTGAGTAACCAACAGCCAATAAATATTATTCTCGTACTACTCAGCTGCGGCGGATTTAGTGCCCACCCACTCCAGACGTCTCTTGGGTTTTGTGAGTAGGTTCTCTGAGAATAGCACGACTGAAATACTCAAATTTTACTGTCAAATAAGTACCAAACCAACGTTGGAGGCGCCATGTCGTGTAGCTCCTATAATACCCCTGCAGGACCTGCACGTTTGGATAACATATACTGCGGGCTTGGTGGCAGACTAGCTCTGAGCACCCCCACCGTATATGTTAGCCTAGTTTTGCATTAGCTAGCTCGCAAAGCCACTAGTGTCTCCTCTTATCGGGGAGAGATTAGTTTCTGGCAACCTTAGAACATGACAACCCTGATTCCCTCAGAATCGTGGAAACAATGTACTACCTTTCGCTCAGTCACTCGTGCTCACTTATTCGGTTTGTCTCAGAGAGTTACCCAGAATAAACAGTCGGGCGTTTCAATAAGTATTTATTGAACAGTTGTTATTCTAGTGTAAAATATATGTGCTGCGGTAACCAGCAGACAATAGCAGAGATATATGATCAGCAGTACGATAAAAGCAAAGGGATAGAACAGTTCTACCATATTGCGATAATCATGAGTACATACATGAATATAAAAGCATTATGCAAGTGCGTGTACTCCTACGATGCCTACCTAGATGTACCTGAGTGTACCTAGCATATGTGTATAGGTCTTAGAAGCTAAGAGCCAAGAATCCTCCTAGGATTTAGTCTAACCCCATACCTGAATAGAGAGAGTGTGGGACCCCGTCCTGGTCTCGAGTTGGACACCCCGTCCGGGTTGTGTCAGACCACTGTCAGCTTGAGCGACTGCATGCAGGAGCCTCAGCGTCTCTGGTCAGAGTGTCAGCATGGAAGTCTCGGTTCCCTCTGGTTTACCGGGGCAAGATGTGGTGTATTTATACCCTAAAGAGTCTCGATCCTCAGTATGGTTTGTATTGGACATGAGGAAGACGTCAGGGGTGAACTTTGTACATACATATTATGCTGGTGGTGTATTCTTAGAAAGCCATGCATAATTAATGAGTACAGTGTGGGCCTGTGTTTGGAAGAACCCTGCTGCATTCAAAACCACAGGATAGATAACGTTCAGCCCTCAGAGCTCGTTGTGTGCTAGCTGGGACCAATGTAGGTGAAAGATCATGCCTATATAAGGAATCCTACCATAATAGGACATGTACAGTTGTGACCATAATTGGGCATATGCGGCCATGACCATAATTGGGCAAGTACGAATATGACCATATTAGGGTAAATATGAATACGTCCATTTTAGGGCATGTACGAACGGGTCTACATTAGGGCATCTATGTGGGATATAACACCGGCACATGTAAAGGTTCCGCCCGATCACGGAGCCTCAGCCGGATGTGGCCATCTTGATGGCGGCTCAAGCCACGCCCCATTAGTTACTTCATTGTCCAGGCCAGAACTGAACCACGCCCAGAGCCCCGGACAAATTCTTCACACCCCTACGCTGGACTGGCGTATGCCAGCCCAGCCCACTCCGCTTAAGCTTACAGGGGGGATGACAAAGCTACGTGTCCAAGGTCATGCCCACTGCCTGAGGTGACATGGTTGGGTCTGCTGTCCACAGCACAATGTAATGTGGTAGGGCCCTGGCCAATCATGCATACATAATGACCACACGGACACACTTAGATAGATAGTGGAACTGGCTATGGGCATATGCGCCCGGCCCCTTTTTATTACCAGGGTCACATGTCCAGTGATGCCTGTGCTGGATGGGTGTGGGGTGAGTGTAAGCCAGCCCTCAGGGAGTGGTTGGTGCTGGCAATAACTAGAACAGTGATCATCATTTCACACACACAAGACTCAATCATGAAGGGTCCATGACTTGTGGTGCACTGAGGTAGGGGCACCAGCTCTGACATCACACACACAAGACTCAATCATAAAGGGTCCATGACTTGTGGTGCACTGAGTTAGTGGCACCTGAAGAGCTGAGCAGGGTATCACGCTGATGATGGCATCCAAGACAGGTGTGAGCAACTTTGATAGGCTGGCTGTAAGACTCCTCCGACTCTGGCAGTTGTTGTTTGGAGGTGGTCCTGGTGGTGGTGGCGGGTTTGCAGCCAGCGATGATGGCGTGTCCCTGCATGTCAGGATTGGATTTGATATTTGTGAGCCCTGTTGACCGCAGTGTAGGCCGGAGGCAGGGGTCAGCAAGGGCCCACAGCCACGTGGCGTTGACTTGAGCTGCACAGAGTTAGTGGCACCTGAAGCGCTCAGCGGGTGCGCAGCCTGCGATGATGCATCGTCCGGGCGGCCCGCACTGGAAGCAATGTCTGTTGCCTACTGGACTGTGCCATAAACAAATCAAGACTCAATTTGAATTGGGGGACCTGCTGACCGCAGTGTAGGCCGAAGGCAGTAGTCAGCACACACATAACTCCGCGGTGCTGTGCCGCTGGGTGCGCTGGGGGCCTGTGTCGCTGGAGCCAGCGATTGGCTGAGGAGGCTGGCGGTCATGGCAGTGGACTCGTGGCAGGGTGAGGGGCGCCGCCCTGGCAGATGGGTTGGCCATCCCGGAAGTGAACCATGCCCAGAGCCCCTGCCTATTTATTCACACTCCTACGCTGGACTGGCGTATGCCAGACCAGCCCACTCCACTTGCGCTTACAGGGGGGGACGACACAGCTACATGACCGAGGTCTTCCCCACTGCCTGAGGTAACATGGTTGCGTCCACTGTCCACAACACTACAAACACCAGCAGTATATGCCCACATGGACATGTCTGTGCTCTGCATACTGAAGTCTGTCCAGCACATCACCGCCACACTTGGAATTGTGTACATTCTTTTTCATGGGTGACTTGCCTCCTTCACACATACTTGGTTCCCACCTCTCCCCACATTCTGCAATTGTGTGGCTGAGGGGCCATGCCGTTTTTGGAAGGTCAGCTGTCTTGTTCTGCGCTGCCTAGGTGGTAGTCCGGGGGGCTCCTGGGGGTGGTGGCGGTGGGTGTTGTGGACCTCTTGGGTCTCCGAGCTGCATGATCAGTAGCTCCATGACATGTGTTGGTCTTTTGATATGGCTCTGGGCTGGGCTCCCTTTCATACTGCAGGTTGTCATCCTGCTTAACACCAGTAGAAGGCAGGTGTTAAATCTCTGCTGCTAACGCGTCTTATCGCCTGTTTTTGGATCGCATCGCAGTTCTGGCTGGTCGTTGAGAATATCGCGAAGTGGTGTTTTCGTGCGTTTTTGCACGGGAACGCCTTCTCTGCATATCATTAGAATTAGTTGTCGCTCTCATCCGTGTCGATGTTTTTTGCGGCAGCTATCGCTGGAAAGCTGGCGATATCGGCAGTTTGCACCAGCTTGAGAATAGGGCGATAAATCTATCGCCACATTTGCGGCGTTAAAGTGCCGATAAATCGGCGATATGTCCTTGAGAATATGCCCCCAAGTGTGTTCGTACTGACTAGTGGGGCTCTGGGGGAACTCACTGCCCTTGCTACGTGCATGCTTATTCTGGAGGTGATGCTGCACACTTTCACATAAGCATGTCTTTTCAAAAAAAGAGTCTGGTTTCCTCTGCCCAAATGAAGTTAACACTTTAGGTGTAGGATGGACAGCATCTCCTCTTCAGACATTCTGTGGTTTCTTGCTAAATAACCAAGCCATCAGCATGCCTTCGAACCAATTGATGGCATACAACTCACTATTACATCTCCTGAACACAGCCATGGACATGGTAATGGTAAACAGGCCCTCAAAACTGCAGAGCTGTCCTGTGCTTCTTGAATCCCAAATCTATCACATCTGTGGACTTGCAGGCACGTGGGACTCTCAAAACAGGACAAAAAAAGAAAATGGATTACTACGTGGTACAAGGGTGCATTGGCCAGTTGAATGTTTTCTATCTGTTATTCAGGTTGAGTACACATAATAGACCCCAGAGTTCAACGGAGTTCAAAACTAAGGGTAAAGAAAAGGCAAATATTAGGGCCTGTCTTATGTCTTGGCGAGTAACCTATCAGCGTGCCAGTGAGGCTCTCACTTCTTACCCGGTAGAGGACCGCTGACTCTATTTAGATACGCGTACCTGCTTGGCTGGCATATGGTTGATAAAAGTGCACCCACTGGGGCAGGAGATGCACTTTTAACATAGATGAATGCCAATTAGGACATCATATTGGAGTGGAATTCATTATATTCTTTTTACTTTTTCAAAACAACCCATAGGAGGGTGCTTGTTTCTGAAACTGACACTCAAGGAGTTTTTTCTCAACATGTAAAGGGCATTTTTCTATTTTCTTGTCCAGTAAGACCATTTCTTCTTGTGGTCCTTGGCAGGAAAAAACAGTACACCTTTCCTAACCTAAAACACTCAGTAGGTAATTTCCTGTTAGCAGGAGAAAACCATCTGTCAAGTGCACCTGATAGCCCTGTGGCCCTGTGATAGACCGTTTGCCAGACCAAGGATTCTCGATGATTCCATGATTATATTAAATAGCTTCAATTTCAAAACAGCAGACAAGCAAAAGCCAAGATATCTACAGGGGTAGGCTACAATGACATCCTGCTACTTACTTACTGACATAATAAACAATCATTTATTTGCCTTAGGATGGCAATTGTGGGCAGGTTTTCTGCCCCAGGACGAGTCTATATGTCAAGGTCATTTGCCTGTTGCCATTTGGTGCTCTCCACACGGTCCAGGGTTTCTGATGATGCCCCCACCTCTAAATGGGTGAGGGGATTCACAGGTTTAATGGAGTAAGTGCTCCACCAAAGTATAACAGTTGTACTGCTCAAGCTAATCCTAAATGACCCCCTTAATATCTTAAAATACTGGAAGATGAACTTCCACAAAAACAACAAAATACCCTACTGTACTGTGACTTGTTCACCTCCTCGATCATCAGTCCTGTTCAGGTGGACTCCCCTTTGAGGTGCTGCACTAGTTGCTACTAGTCCACTACCCATATACTGTCTGTTAGTCTCCCATGAGGTGTACTCAATGCATTGCATTTTGTCACTGTGAAAGTCAATTTAACATGCGGCAAGCAAGTTCATCTCTAGACACCACAATGTATAAAAATACCTCTCCTGTGTTGGTCCCTTTCCATTGGCTGCCTATAGCTGTGCAAGTGAGTCTACAAGAGAGGGCCACTGACATCCACAGAATCCACATCCCACAAACAAGTTCTGGTTCTCCTTTGACTTAAAAAAGCCTACAGAAAATATTCCAATGAAAAAACCCATGCATATGGACTGTCTTTCATGCCTCAAGCCAGCAGTTGTTCTCTCCACCATCCCAACATGAAGACATTAAACAAAGTCCCCAACACCTGCATGCCCAAATCTACAGCCAACCATGCATGTCCTGCATGTTAAATCCGGGCTACACACTTCTCCATCCTCCCTTACCCCAATGTGGGTTCATAATACCAAACTTAGCAATAAAGCCCAACTAGACAAACACTGAATTGGGCCAAATGGCCGGAGTCATTACTCAAATTATATCAGCAGTATAACAACCAAATCCCTAGATCTCACCTCTTAGCATTACAGGTTTTTGTTCTTACTAGAACATAGCAACTCCGGATATGAATACATTATGCGCTGTTTTAGTTTGAAGATGTGTACTATACTTTAAGATTTCTATGGGTTTGCCCTTTGCATGATCTATGCACAGAGGCCTGCTTCATCCTATATCAAACCTAACGATTAAATAAAATAACTAAACGTATCCATGAAGTTGCTTTTGATAATAAAATGGACTATGGACCTCATAAATTCTGGTATGGGCTGTAACTCCTGTTACCGGACACACCAGAATTGTAAGTTTTGCACCTAACACTACACTTCCACAATATCTCCCAGGTAATTTTGGCACCCATGACCTTCCAAAATGTATCCACGAAAAATGTCTGGTAATTAGCAGAACCTGTTATTCCCCAAAAGTGTGAAACAAGTGCTATTTGCCGTGTACAATACATTTCAACGTCAGCGGAGACTGAATTCATTGGGTGCAAAAGTCCCATGACAAACACAGGACCCTCTGTAAAGAAGTCAGCTAGTTATTAGCTTTACCAAGTGTGCTTTCACCCGCATTCAAGTATGCATGCTGAACTCCCCCTTCCAAGCCTTTAGCCGATTCAACATCTTTAAAACTCTATATTAGTTTGTACAATTTCATGTGTCTCCTCCCTGACCACAGAGTGATGTACACTCTAACACAGTCAGTATTTTCAGTCAGATTGGCGTCAGAAAATAGTAAACACGTTAAATACACACATGAAATAATGAAGACATGAGTGCATTGATAAATAATAGAGAACTAGTCTGGAGCCAGAATCTAACACCAGATTACTACGCGTGTTATGAAAGACTGAGGGCCATATTCTCAAGAACGGCGATAACATTATCGCCGCTTTAGCGGCAGGAAACTGCTGCTAAAGCGGCGATAAGGGGCTTTATCGCTGCTTTAGCGGCAGTTTCCTGCCGCTAACGCGCGATAATGTTATCGCCGTTCTTGAGAATATGGCCCTGAAACTCCTTTCAGTGGGTTGGTTGTAGTAAAGTGACTGGAGAGTGAGAGACAGTAATACAAAAAAATCTGGTATTTTTGGTGTTTTTTTGATCGGAGATTTGAAAAACAGGCTTAAGAAGATGAGAAAATCTGACAATGCTGGTGCACATATAAAAATGCATCAATGTCTTCAGTGTTATAAGTGAAATTCCATAGTGGGCATATCACGTGCGATTCGCCCCTGCCATCCATAGCACCATAGAATCCCATTTATTACGCTCCCCCCACAAAGCAAACCAGGCAAGTAGTTGGTCTTCACTGCGTAGTCTTTATTAAACTTCAGATAAACGCAATCTTTACTTTGTTGATGCACAGTCAACTCTCGACCATCTTTATTAAAATTCCAAACCAACACACATTGATAAAGGCAATAGGCTTGCGAAATATACAATTAAGCCAAAGGTTGATATATATTGTATTTACAGTCTGTATCTCGAGAACCACACTTGATGCGTGTTGCACCAGCAGGCCACAACCAATTCTTTACAGCTCCCCTTTGGGATAACTACCCATCATCTATCCCCTAGACACGGCCACCAGGGCACTGCTTGGTGCCTTTCTTGCGCGCCAGCTCCCTCAAAGTTGCTTACAACAAGCGCCGGCATCTCGGGTAGGGCCGGAGAGTCCAGGACCACCAGCAGGTCAGCCCCCTCTCCCGCCAGCCCGGAGCCCCATAGACAGCCCGCCCTGTTCATTCCAGGATCAGACAGTGCCCGCCACTCCGGAGTCCCTGCCATTTCTCTTGCCCGGGACCCCGCCACAGGGTGAGGAGCTTGCTGGCATTCTCGCCCTCCCCCCAAATGCTGACAGATGCACTCCATCCGCCAAATAAAGTTCTGCTTTTGCTGCCTGTATCAAGTTGTGCCTGATGGCCCATATGGGTAAAACTCTCAAAAGTTTTGCCACTGCCTGGTTCAATTTCTTCACTGACCTATTTACT
The DNA here is from genome assembly GCA_963921515.1 of Calotriton arnoldi. Lineage (NCBI taxonomy): Eukaryota > Metazoa > Chordata > Amphibia > Caudata > Salamandridae > Calotriton > Calotriton arnoldi. The sequence goes on along the minus strand of CAWUFW010020638.1, from coordinate 46,731 downwards.
GTGACTGCTGGTGCGTTATTAGCCCAAACCCGACGTGGGATCATTTCTGACCAAAATATTGTGGCGTTCAGGAAGGCCTTCCTCACCTTAGAGAGCGTAAAAAAGAGTTCATCTTTTACCCCCCTCCGGCCCGCCAGGATCATGTCGTTTTCCCCTGAATGTATCACCAGCACGTCTGGGATGGGCATGCCCTTATCTAGCGCCTTCCGAAGGTGGGCTATGACATCTTTTAAACGCTGCCCTCCTGCCCCTACCCAGTGGTGATCTATACCTTTTTGCCTCTGCGCTCCTTCCTCCCTGGAGTTTTCAAAATATTGCCCTTCTTTCCGTATATAAGAATGGCCGCACCAGCATACCTGTGTCCGCTGCCTCGAGACCACTGTATGATAATTAAAGAAATTGAAAGACAAGAAAAGAAAAGAAGGTTTCATTAGGCGAATGACACCCCATGGGGCGCCCTCCCCCGCCTCTATCTTAAGCTAGCGGTGGTCTCACATATCGTTCAAAACAGGATGACTTCCATCTGCCTACCCGCTTGATGGTTTCCGTGGAGAGGCCTAATGCGGCTGCTGTCGTGGCCGCCCCAATCCGAAAAGAATGAGACGTGAACTGGGCCGTATCCTCCCCCAACAAAGCCAGAGATCGCTTGCATGGGCTCGTAAACTGAAATCTTGTGAGGGGAGTACTGTCCGCATGCAATAGCAGCCTACCATCTCCCTCCCTAGGCCGTACTTGAATGAAGTTCTGCATCAGTGTCAAGAGGCAATAAACGGTCCCCAGCGCTGCTCTCAATTGGACCCATACCTCTTTCCCTAAAGGGTCTGTTTTTGACCTCCTCACTTTCACTTGCAGCATGCCCTCTGAAATTAGCACATCAGCCCATCTAATCCCCCCTTTTTCATCCGCTTTGAAGCAGGTAAGAGCTCAGATATTCGGAAAGCCCCAAAGAAAGCCAAGGTGTACGCCAGTCGCAGAAGCTGCATCTCGTAAGGAGACCTGCATACTTGCGTTAATACTTCCAAAATATTCGCTAATCTACTGGCGTCTATAGGTCTCCTGCTGTCTTTAATCCCCATTCCCAACCCTTCACTGCCCGTCTTACTCTAGGGTCTTTTGTGGGATCCCCCACCCCCTCCAGACCCGCAAAGAAGGCAATTGCCGACAACTGCCTCTTAACCAGAGACAGTGATTTTCCATTCTCTCTCTGCTGTACCATGAAAAGGAGAACCCCCTGCGGGGTAAATTGCTCTGCCATCCCGGCTCCCCTCAGGACTGCTAGGTAGGCCTGCCATGCATACATACTCTTAGTCTTGGGTGCGATAGAAGCCGCTATCAGGTCGGGGGCAAAGGGGCACCAAGTTTCCACAGCTGTTCCGGGAAGAACGTCATCTGACTGTCCGCTTGGGGCCATCGGGCTCCGAATTCTGTCAACTTAAAACGAGACAGGGTGTCAGCTACTGTGTTGTCTACCCCTGGCACATGTTTGGCAGTAAAGTATACATTACGTAGCAGGCAACCCCGCACCAGCTCTTTAAGTAAACGGAGCACCCACAGGCTTTTTGCCCTCTGATTGTTCACTGCCATTACTGCCGACATACTGTCAGACCAAAAAGGTATGCGCTTATTGTCAAAGAAGGGGCCCCAAAGATGTAAAGCCACAATGATGGGAAACAGCTCTAAAAATGTGATGTTGCGAGTCAAACCAGTTTTGACCCAATCTGCCGGCCAATGTTTCATGCACCACCTTGATCCTAAGACTGCCCCGAACCCTATGCTGCCAGCTGCATCTGTGTAAAGCTCTAACTCTGCACTTGACTGCATTGGTTGCTGCCAAATCACTGTGCCATTGAACCCCGTCAGAAATTCCTTCCATGTGCCCAAGTCATTTCTAACCTCCACCGATAACCTAGTATGGTGGTGTTTAGCTCTTAAGCCGGACATTGCCCTGGCGATGTAACATGAAAAGGCCCTACCCATGGGTATCACTCGGAGTGCGAAGTTCAGCTGCCCCAACAAGACCTGTAACTGATGCAGAGTGACCTTGCGTGCCACTAGACATTCATCTATAGATGCTTCAAAAGCTCTCACTTTCTCCTGCGGGAGTCGGCATACTCCCTCCACCGTGTCAATCTCTATACCCAGGAAAGTTAAACGAGTTGACGGGTCTGTGAGAAGTTGGCCTGGCATATGCTGTCCACTAATTATAGTGGGCACCTTGCACCAGTCCAAATCGACTCTTATGGTAGGTAGGTTAAAGACAACCTTATTGAAAGCTATCCTAGTGGTAGCTGTGGAGAGCAGCCTTCAGGCTAAGTCTTGAAGGAATGTAAAGCAGCTTGTTTTACCAGTCTATAATCTCTTGAGTGACCAAATGAAAGAGCACCACACCAGGTATATATTCAAAATATATGTATTTATTACTAAACACACCCCTCTAGTCTCTTTATGAGGCTAGAGTTCGAAGTACATAGGTTATAAGATCTTAAATCACAGTAATAGCACAAATACACGTTTGGGCCCTAGGGGCGTACCAAACCATATACCAATAAAGTGGTATGCGAACCACGACTGAACTAGACACTAGGCCTAGAGCCTCTAGAAGTGCTTGGACCACAAGGAACCACCCAAGGTAGTGACACAGGGGACCCACGGGAGACGCGTGCAGTGTAAATACACAACCGCGATACGCCGTTAACTTCTATGGAGAAAGTCGGGATCGGGAAAATAGAGGAAAGGGACACTTAGAAGAGGACTAGGACAAAACCCTTTGAGATCTAGGACTTTGAAGAGTCTCTACCCACGGGAGCACCGGAGTACTCGTGTTACCTCACCCAGGGAAGCCGGGTGCATAGGTGCCTTTCGGGGTCGGGTTTCGTCGTCGGTTCTTATGGCGATCGGCTGCAAAGTGCTGCTGGCGACCAGGAGAAAAGTGTCCGGGTGGATCCAAGAGTGGATCAGAGTTCTGAAGAACCTGAAAGCAGAGGGGACAGAGTCTGGGTCACTAGCCAGTGACCAGGGAGGCGATGGACAGATGCCCACCGATGTCGAGTGCTTCAGATTCGATGACGGTCGTCTTGACTCTTCAGCCACGAGGTCCGGGAGGCGTTGTCGGCGACCAGGAGCAGGATTCGGGCTGTTGCTCGATGTCTGTCGAGTGCAGAGGTGTCGGCGACCAGATTGGACCCAACAAGCCTTGGCAACGGCAAGTCTCGAGTAAGATGTAGATCGTCGATGATGCAGACCAGCAAGGTCTGGGGAACTCACCCAGCAAGGGTAAGTGAGGGCAGGCCTGGAGCAACCAGACTGCCAAGTAAAGAAAAGATTGGCCTTCGTTAAGGGCTACTAGCCAACGGGCTAGCGACCGCGAAGGAGCCTCGTGACGCCGCACGTGGAGCTGGCTTACAGGACACTCGTGGAGTGGGGGCCAGTGATCTTCGGTGCAGGTGGTGCTGGAGGCTAGGGCTACTCGGAGCCCAAAGCACGACTTCTTAGGAGACCCAGAAGATGGTGCACTTGCAAATGTGCTCGGTGTCCAGGGGTCACGGTCTCAAGTCACCCACGATAGCCACGGGCCTCAGCTTTGCTGGGGACTCAGGGTAGCCTCGGGGAAGTCTGAGAATCCACCTCTGGTGATGCGATGACTTCGGCGTCCGACGGGAGCTTCAGTGATGCGAACCGGACAGATGCTTCTTTGGTGCCTGCCAAGCAGGGGAGTCACTCCTTGACCCCAAGGGAGATTCTTCAGTCCTCTAATCGTGAGTAGAGCGTCGAAGGTCCAGGATTGTGTTTCAGAGTTTCGTCCAGGTATAATCTAAAGTCCTAGGGACTGGGTTCCTACCTTTATTCTAAAAATAGGGGATGGACTACTCTGTGGCCCCACCTATGGGTGGGTCAGGGCAGAGGGGTGGCTACACCCCTTTCCCTTTGTCCAGTTCATGCCAAAGCAGGGGCTGCAAGCCCCTGATCCGGTTTGAACTGGGGTATGCACAGGGACACCAAATGTGCCCCCAGTGCAGGACTTCAAAGCACCCGAAAGTGCTCCCGCCCAGCCCCAATACACATTGTCCTGTCTGGGGAGGTGGTCACACCTCCCTGGGACAGGAAACCTATTGTCCAGGCCTCCCCTGCCGGAGTTTCGTCCAGCAGCAGGAGGCCAGACTCGTGTCTGTGGCAGCAGCATCCATTTTGTGATGCCAGGCTCTGGAAAGAAGTTACCGGACTCGTCAGAGTTAACATGCCTTTCCCTCTAGAAGGGTGGAATGCTACCCCCGCCGCCAGGATTGGCGGGGGGTAGTATTCCAAGATGTTTGACACCAAACACGACATGTTTAGGTGCAGCCATTCCATAGTTAGCATTTTACCGCGAGGATATAATGCGTTTAAGAGTATATGGTCAGGCTGCACTACAAACAGCATCAGAGATGGTCTCCGAACGCCGCAGAGGGGCCCTGCTCATGCAGGGGCACCCTCTCACATAGGAACCATGCACTCTGCCTTTAGGATTGATAAGGCCTGCCTTAGGAGTGACTTATAGGTTTATATGTGTGTATGTATTTAGTGATATAGGTAACCTATACCACTGCAAGGGGTGCATGCACCACCTTACCCAGGCTGCAGTAGCAGACCTGTGGTGCCAGTTTGGATGGCCTACCAGGGGTGGCATAATACATGCTGCAGCCCCTGGCAGGCCTCTGAGGTACCTATGCCCTTGGTACATAGTATACCATATACTAGGGACTTACAAGGGCACTCCAGATCCCAATCAGTGATGTGCCTAAGGCACATGGAGACCCTTTTAAAGAGGAAACAGCTAGGCTGGGGTTCTGAATAGCAGGGCCCCAGCCAGACTAATGTCGAAAACCAGTGAAGTATCAGCAAAAAGTGGGGGTACCCCTGTGAAGCAGATCCTACTCTCCTACACAACCCCCCCAAACGTAGGGACATTAAACTAACCTTGCCCAGTTAAGTCTTCATGTTCTAAGTGGAAATACCTAGAGAGTCCATCTGCATTCGCATGGTTACTCCCAGGCCTATGTTCCACTGTAAAGTCCATCCCCTGTAGGGAAATGGACCACCTAAGCAGTTTGGGGTTTTCACCCTTCATTTGTTTTAGCCATAAGAGGGGCTTATGGTCTGTCTGAACCAGGAAGTGTGTACCAAACAAGTATGGCCTCAACTTCTTCAGAGCCCAGACCACAGCAAAGGCCTCCCTCTCTATGGCTGACCAACGTTTCTCTCTAGGGGTCAGCCTTCTGCTAATAAAAGCTACTGGCTGATCCTGACCTTCTTCATTCAATTGTGACAGTACAGCCCCTACCCCCAATTCAGATGCATCAGTTTGAACAATGAACTTCTTGGAGTAATCAGGACTCTGCAGAATTGGAGCAGTGCACATGGCCTGCTTGAGGTCATCAAATGCCTTTTGACAGCTAACTGTCCACTGAACCTTTTTGGGCATTTTCTTAGAAGTTAAGTCATTCAAGGGTGTCACTATTGAACCATACCCCTTGACAAATCTCCTATAGTACCCAGTCAGGCCTAAGAAGGCTCTCACCTGAGTCTGGGTAGTGGGAGCAGTCCAGTCCATGATGGTCTGGATCTTGCTCTGCAAAGGTTGAACCTGGCCTCCACCCACAAGGTGGCCCAGGTACACAACCTGACTCTGCCCTATCTGGCACTTAGTGGCCTTGATAGTCAGGCCTGCCTTTTGCAGGGCCTGTAAAACATTCCTGAGGTGGACCAGGTGATCCTCCCAGGTGGAGCTAAAGACAGCAATATCATCTAGATAAGCTGCACTATAGGCTTCCAGTCCTGTGAGAACTGTGTTCACCAACCTCTGGAAAGTGGCAGGTGCATTTTTCAGACCAAAGGGCATCACCACAAATTGATAATGCCCACTAGGGGTTGAAAATGCTGTTTTGGGCTTTGCAGCATCAGCTAGTCTGATCTGCCAGTAGCCAGCTGTTAGGTCAAATGTGCTGAGATATTTGGCAGAGGCCAAAGTATCTATGAGCTCATCTGCCCTGGGTATTGGATGGGCATCAGTCCTAGTGACTGCATTGAGGCCTCTGTAGTCTACACAAAACCTCATCTCTCTTTTCCCACCACTGGTGTGAGGTTTGGGTACTAGGACTACTGGACTAGCCCAAGGGCTATCTGAGGGCTCAATCACTCCCAATTCCAACATCTTCTGGACTTCAGTCCTGATACAGTCCCTGACATGGTCAGGTTGCCTATAAATCTTGTTTTTAATAGGCAGACTGTCCCCAGTGTCCACTTCATGAGTGCACCAGGTGGTCTGACTGGGTGTCAGTGAAAACATATGTCTAAACTGATTGAGGACTTGCCTGCAATCAGTTTGTTGCTGGGTAGTGAGGCTGCCTGACAAGGCTACACCATCAACTGACCCATCGTCAGGGTTCTGTGAGAGCAGGTCAGGGAGTGGGTCACTCTCTTCCTCCTGCCCTTCATCAGTAGCCATGAGCAAGCCCATGTCTGCCCTGTCCACATATGGCTTAAGTCTGTTGACATGGAGAACCCTTTGGGGACTCCTGGGTGTTCCCAGGTCTACTAAGTAAGTGACCTCACCCTTCTGCTCAACAATAGTGTGGGGTCCACTCCATTTGTCTTGGAGAGCTGCTGGGGCCACTGGCTCCAACACCCACACCTTCTGTCCTGGCTGGTAAACAGTCAGAACAGCCTTTTGGTCATGCCAGGCCTTTTGAAGTTCCTGGCTAGCCTCAAGGTTTTTGGTTGCCTTTTTCATGTACTCAGCCATCCTGGAGCGGAGACCAAGTACATAGTCCACTATATCTTGCTTTGGGGGCTTGAGAGGTAACTCCCATCCTTCCTTCACCAAGCATAGTGGACCCCTCACAGGGTGGCCAAACAGAAGTTCAAAAGGGCTGTAACCAACCCCCTTCTGAGGCACCTCCCTATATGCGAATAAAAGGCAGGGCAAGAGTATGTCCCATCTACGCCTAAGCTTTTCTGGGAGCCCTTTAATCATGCCCTTCAAGGTTTTGTTGAATCTCTCAACTAAACCATTGCATTGTGGGTGATAGGGTGTGGTGAACTTATAAGTAACTCCACACTCCTTCCACATTGCTTTTAAGTAACCAGACATGAAGTTTGCACCCCTGTCTGATACTACCTCCTTAGGAAAGCCCACTCTTGAGAAGATTCCCAGGAGGGCCCTTGCCACCACAGGTGCTGTAGTGGTCCTGAGGGGAATAGCTTCTGGGTACCTGGTGGCATGATCCACTACCACCAGGATAAACCTGTGCCCAGAGGCTGTTTGGGGATCCATGGGACCAACAATGTCAATCCCTACCCTCTCAAAGGGCACCCCCACCACAGGTAGTGGTATCAGGGGGCCTTTGTAGTGCCACCTGCTTTGCCACTGGCTTGGCAGGTTACACAGGAGCGACAAAACTCCTTACTGTCTTCAGACATGTGGGGCCAGTGAAAGTGAGGGACAATTCTGTCCCAAGTCTTGTTCTGGCCCAGGTGTCCTGCTAAGGGAATATCATGGGCTAGGGTCAATAGGAAGCCCCTGAACTTCAAAGGTATTACCAACCTCCTGGTAGCACCAGGCTTGGGGTCTCTACTCTCTGAGTACAGGAGTCCATCATCCCAATACACTGTATGGGGACCACTAGCTTTCCCAGCAGCCTCAGCAGCAGCTTGCTGTCTGAGGGGTTCAAGGGAGGGGCAGCTCTGCTGCTCCTGGCTCAGATCTGCCCTAGAAGGTCCCCCTGTCCCCAAGAACTCAACCTGTTCAGGTTCAAGTTCCTCTGGGACAGTTCCTTCTTCAGGGCTGAGATCATCCCCCTCAAGGGACTGATCTTCCTCCTGAGCCAAGGGGGAAGGCACTGCCTTAACCCTACTACTCCTCCTCTTGGAAGGCACTTGGTCCATTCTTCCAGAATCCAAGGCCTGTTCAGTTTTAGACAGTTTAGCTTGTGACCTGGTCACAGCAAACACATCTGCAGGGATCCCCAGCATTTCTGCATGGGTCCTGAGCTCCACTTCTGCCCAAGCAGAAGTCTCTAAGTCATTGCCAAGCAAGCATTCGACTGGTAGGTTTGCACTTACCACAACCTTCTTAAGGCCAGTTACCCCTCCCCAGGAGAAGTTAACAACTGCCAGAGTATGGTCTGTTCTGACATTGCTAGCATTGGTCACTTGGTACATCTCACCAAGTATAACTTGCCCAGGTAGCACAAGGTCTTGTGTCACCATTGTGACACTTGCCCCTGTGTCCCTAAATGCCAAAGCCTCTCGTCCATTGATTAAAGGCTGTTGTCTGTACTTGCCCAGATTACTGGGACTCACAGTGGAGGTCACATCCATGCCTCCATCACAGACTAACACAGCCTGAGTCAGTTCCCTGACTAAGTCAGAGCCCAACTCAGTTCCCAGGGTGAACCCTACTAAACCCTTTGCTGGAGCACCTCCACCAACTGTACTAGGGGGAACAGGTGCCTTAGGGGCATTGGTGGGTGCTGGACTGGAGTCTTTGGACTTGGTGCAATCACTGGTCCAGTGGGTCTTTTGCTTACAGACCTTGCACCATGGTTTTCTTTGGCCTTTACCCTTGGTAGACTGGGAATCCCCACCAGAAGAAGATTTTTGGGGGCCTGATGAAGACTTTTGATCTTTACCCTTCTCCCCACCCTTGTCAGAGTTCTTAGCATCTTGCTTCTTGGTTTCCCCACCTTGGTTCTGTACCTTCTGCTTCACCCTGGTTCTGACCCATTTGTCTGCCTTCTTTCCCAATTCTTGGGGAGAGGTCAGATCAGAGTCAACCAGGTACTGATGCAACAGCTGGTTTTGACAGTTATTAAGAATCTGCTCCCTCATTATCAGATTATACAATCCTGAGAAGTCACACACCTTACTGCCCATCAACCAGCCTTCCAGAGCCTTGGCAGAACAATCCACATAGTCTACCCAGTCTTGAGTCTGTGCTTTTTGGGTGTCTCTGAACTTCAACCTGTACTGTTCAGTGGTTAGGCCAAACCCATCAATAAGAGCACTCTTCAAGACCTTGTAATTATCAGCATCCTCCTCTCTAACAGTGAGGAGCTTGTCTCTACCTTTGTCAGCAAAGGAGAGCCACAAGATTGCTGCCCACTGCTCCTGAGGGACCTTCTGTACTTTACAGGCCCTCTCTAAAGCAGTTATCCATTTGTGGATGTCATCCCCACTCTGGTAGGGAGGGACAATCTTGCTCAGGTTCCTATGGTCATAGGACCTTTCCCTATCTCTAGGGACATGGCTGCCACCATGGGACTCTAGTCCCAACTTTCTTCTCTCCTTAAGGAGATCTAGGGATTCTCTATCTAAAGCCAATTGCTTCTTCCTGATCTCCAGTTGAGTTTCCTCATACTGGACCAGTCTCTTTCTTCTCTCATGAGAGGATTCCCTCCTGTGAGAAGAAACAGAGCTCCCTATTGAGGTGCCAGAGTGGTTAGACTCCTGAGAAGGAGACCTAGACTTTCTGAGCACACTCATAATCCTTCCTGGGGGACAAAGGTGTGGTTCTCAAGATCCTCATCTTCATCTTCCCCAGAAGGGATTGGGTTTTCCAGGTCAGGGTCATTGTCACCCTCCTGGTCAGTTTCAGAGGGGGGCTGGGGGTAGTAGTACCCCTGGCCCCTTCCTCATCTGCTGGCCCACCCTCTGCTCCTACCTCTTCAGTCTCTGAGGACTTACTAAGATCATAAGCCACCAACATCTCCTGGAGGTGTTGGGTGGTGGGACTTTGGCCTGTCCTTAATTTCCTCACGTTACACAAAGCTCTCAGTTCCAAGAATGGGAGTGTGTCATACTTGGAGGGGGAAGCTCCATGGCTTCCTGCAGGGCATCTCTAGATCCTGCTTTTAAAGACATTACTAGTGTGGTGTGGTGTATGCACTACCTACTCTAGTGTGGCCTACTAAACTCTCTTGAGTTGTAGAAAGGGTTGTGCTATCCCTTAACACACAACTCTAAGTTCAGTAGAACTTACTGATATTCTAAGCTTAAATTATATGTACCTTAGGTACCTTTAGTGGTTTTCAGTTGATCAATTCAATTGAGATTATCTGGTAAAACAATAGCAAGCTGGAATCCCACACGCTGCACACCAATGTGAGAAGTTGGCCTGGCATATGCTGTCCACTAATTATAGTGGGCACCTTGCACCAGTCCAAATCGACTCTTATGGTAGGTAGGTTAAAGACAACCTTATTGAAAGCTATCCTAGTGGTAGCTGTGGAGAGCAGCCTTCAGGCTAAGTCTTGAAGGAATGTAAAGCAGCTTGTTTTACCAGTCTATAATCTCTTGAGTGACCAAATGAAAGAGCACCACACCAGGTATATATTCAAAATATATGTATTTATTACTAAACACACCCCTCTAGTCTCTTTATGAGGCTAGAGTTCGAAGTACATAGGTTATAAGATCTTAAATCACAGTAATAGCACAAATACACGTTTGGGCCCTAGGGGCGTACCAAACCATATACCAATAAAGTGGTATGCGAACCACGACTGAACTAGACACTAGGCCTAGAGCCTCTAGAAGTGCTTGGACCACAAGGAACCACCCAAGGTAGTGACACAGGGGACCCACGGGAGACGCGTGCAGTGTAAATACACAATCGCGATACGCCGTTAACTTCTATGGAGAAAGTCGGGATCGGGAAAATAGAGGAAAGGGACACTTAGAAGAGGACTAGGACAAAACCCTTTGAGATCTAGGACTTTGAAGAGTCTCTACCCACGGGAGCACCGGAGTACTCGTGTTACCTCACCCAGGGAAGCCGGGTGCATAGGTGCCTTTCGGGGTCGGGTTTCGTCGTCGGTTCTTATGGCGATCGGCTGCAAAGTGCTGCTGGCGACCAGGAGAAAAGTGTCCGGGTGGATCCAAGAGTGGATCGGAGTTCTGAAGAACCTGAAAGCAGAGGGGACAGAGTCTGGGTCACTAGCCAGTGACCAGGGAGGCGATGGACAGATGCCCACCGATGTTGAGTGCTTCAGATTCGATGACGGTCGTCTTGACTCTTCAGCCACGAGGTCCGGGAGGCGTTGTCAGTGACCAGGAACAGGATTCGGGCTGTTGCTCGATGTCTGTCGAGTGCAGAGGTGTCGGCGACCAGATTGGACCCAACAAGCCTTGGCAACGGCAAGTCTCGAGTAAGATGTAGATCGTCGATGATGCAGACCAGCAAGGTCTGGGGAACTCACCCAGCAAGGGTAAGTGAGGGCAGGCCTGGAGCAACCTGACTGCCAAGTAAAGAAAAGATTGGCCTTCGTTAAGTGCTACTAGCCAATGGGCTAGCGACCGCGAAGGAGCCTCGTGACACCGCACGTGGAGCTGGCTTACAGGACACTCGTGGAGTGGGGGCCAGTGATCTTCGGTGCAGGTGGTGCTGGAGGCTAGGGCTACTCGGAGCCCAAAGCACGACTTCTTAGGAGACCCAGAAGATGGTGCACTTGCAAATGTGCTCAGTGTCCAGGGGTCACGGTCTCAAGTCACCCACGATAGCCACGGGCCTCAGCTTTGCTGGGGACTCAGGGTAGCCTCGGGGAAGTCTGAGAATCCACCTCTGGTGATGCGATGACTTCGGCGTCCGACGGGAGCTTCAGTGATGCGAACCGGACAGATGCTTCTTTGGTGCCTGCCAAGCAGGGGAGTCACTCCTTGACCCCAAGGGAGATTCTTCAGTCCTCTAATCGTGAGTAGAGCGTCGAAGGTCCAGGATTGTGTTTCAGAGTTTCGTCCAGGTATAATCTAAAGTCCTAGGGACTGGGTTCCTACCTTTATTCTAAAAATAGGGGATGGACTACTCTGTGGCCCCACCTATGGGTGGGTCAGGGCAGAGGGGTGGCTACACCCCTTTCCCTTTGTCCAGTTCGCGCCAAAGCAGGGGCTGCAAGCCCCTGATCCGGTTTGAACTGGGGTATGCACAGGGACACCAAATGTGCCCCCAGTGCAGGACTTCAAAGCACCCGAAAGTGCTCCCGCCCAGCCCCAATACACATTGTCCTGTCTGGGGAGGTGGTCACACCTCCCTGGGACAGGAAACCTATTGTCCAGGCCTCCCCTGCCGGAGTTTCGTCCAGCAGCAGGAGGCCAGACTCGTGTCTGTGGCAGCAGCATCCATTTTGTGATGCCAGGCTCTGGAAAGAAGTTACCGGACTCGTCAGAGTTAACATGCCTTTCCCTCTAGAAGGGTGGAATGCTACCCCCGCCGCCAGGATTGGCGGGGGGTAGTATTCCAAGATGTTTGACACCAAACACGACATGTTTAGGTGCAGCCATTCCATAGTTAGCATTTTACCGCGAGGATATAATGCGTTTAAGAGTATATGGTCAGGCTGCACTACAAACAGCATCAGAGATGGTCTCCGAACGCCGCAGAGGGGCCCTGCTCATGCAGGGGCACCCTCTCACATAGGAACCATGCACTCTGCCTTTAGGATTGATAAGGCCTGCCTTAGGAGTGACTTATAGGTTTATATGTGTGTATGTATTTAGTGATATAGGTAACCTATACCACTGCAAGGGGTGCATGCACCACCTTACCCAGGCTGCAGTAGCAGACCTGTGGTGCCAGTTTGGATGGCCTACCAGGGGTGGCATAATACATGCTGCAGCCCCTGGCAGGCCTCTGAGGTACCTATGCCCTTGGTACATAGTATACCATATACTAGGGACTTACAAGGGCACTCCAGATCCCAATCAGTGATGTGCCTAAGGCACATGGAGACCCTTTTAAAGAGGAAACAGCTAGGCTGGGGATCTGAATAGCAGGGCCCCAGCCAGACTAATGTCGAAAACCAGTGAAGTATCAGCAAAAAGTGGGGGTACCCCTGTGAAGCAGATCCTACTCTCCTACAGGGTCTTCAGTTTTTTCTCCCGCCAGAGGTACGCCCAGTGCCTCCGCCAACCGCTGGAAGCCCAGCAGAGCCTTCCCGCACGCTGGCGAGCCCGGTGGACCCTTAAAAAGGAAATCATCCAGATAATGCACCACATCACAGGACTCCACTAGGTCCTGCACTGCCCATTCCAAGAAACGACTGAAAGTTTCAAACACCGAGCATGCGATGGAACAACCCATCCGCATACATAGGTCCATAAAGAACTGCCCCTCGAAAGTGAAACCTAGCAACCTAGTATCCTCTGGGTGCACTGGCAGGAGGCGAAAGGCAGCCTCCACATCCGATTTGGCCATCAGCGCGCCCTCCCCTAATTTCTGCAGCTTCTGAATAGCGGTGTCAAAAGTGGTGTAACGCACTGCACAGAGTTCTGGATCCAACCTGTCATTAACTGACAGACCGGGTGGACTCAAAAGGTTATGAATCAGGCGATATTTACCCACTTCCTTCTTTGGCACCAAGCCCAATGGTGAGCACACCAGGTCTTGCCTTGGCGGATGCTGAAAAGGCCCGCCACCCTCCCCAGCAATACCTCCTTCATGATCTTCTCCCTAGCCACATCTGGGTTCTGAAAAACTGAGCGCTGGTTGCGTGGAGGGACTGTAGAAGGTGGAGCACTCGATGGGATATGAAAACCAAATTTAAAACCTTGATATAACAGCTGGGCCTCCTGCCCCTTCTCATATCTACTGAGCAAGTGGGCCAGGACATGCAAGCGTATGGGTGTGGGCAAACTCTTAGGTTGACTGGGCAGGGCGTCCCTTGGCCTGTGCATGGGCAGGGGCGTGCTGTTCTTTGGGTTTCCCCACTTTTTTGTAACACTAGTTCTCAGGGTGGCCTTGTATTCCACAGAAGGAGCATATATGCTTGAACTTGCATGCCAATCCCCTACTGCATTCATTCTTGTTAAACTGCCAGCACGCTTGCTTCTTATCGCTTCCCCCTTTGTCCCCCCGAAAGGAATGAGTGGTCTTGCTAACCGGTGTTGACGAGTGAAACTCAGCGTACCATATATTGATCTACCTCTGATCCCATGCCACTTCTGGCCTTACTGCCTTCATTTGTCTAAATTTGTTGTCGTATTGCAACCAGGCCATGCCCTGGAATTCCGACGCGGCCCCGTGAATCATTGACATGTAGCTTATCAGCTGTGCCGCCAATGCTGGGAACCGCTCTACCATGATTGCTGCGTAGATCGCAAAACCAGTAACCCAATTCTTGATTGACCATTCCACCCAGACTTTTTTCTGCTTAAATTCGCCCTCCTTGCCTGCCCTGTTCTTCCCAGGTACCACGCCTGCATTGATCAGATCAAATACATCTATGAACTCTCCCCTGAAAATCTTCTCCCTGGTTTCTGCCGGCACATGCCATGTAATACCCGCTGATGGGGCTACTGCCAGAGACGCGGAACCGTAGATCACCGGGCTCTGTGTCAGGGGGTGTTGTACTGATACCACCACCCCCGGGGGGCCCGGCGGTGCGATTGGCATTGGCCCTGGCAATCCTGCATTATTGGTTGGACCCTGTGATGTTGCCGCAATCACCATGGGATATTGTGCCACCCCACCCAATTGGACCCAAACTTGCGCCACCCCACTGCCTTGATGTGCTACTACTGGAGCGGGAGCCTGCGCGGAAGGTATTGTTGCTGCCGCCATCTCCCCTTGCGTTTGCTCGGCGTGAGCTGTAGTTGCCATTATTGGCGGTGATGCTATGCGGGGTGCTGAGCTCTGTTGAAGTCCCTCTACCGGAAGCGACTCCGCATTCACCTGACCCTTCTGCGCAGCAGCGCCAGAAACATGACTATTGTCTGTGTTTACCAGGGGTTGGCCTGCTGCCACCGCCTCACCGGAAGTGCTTGCCCGCGCTTCAACGACCCTTTTGTCCTTCTCTTGTTGCGCGTCTCTGAAACGTTCGGGCGTCCTCCTTGTGCGTTTGGACGACGGAACCTCTTGCTGTGGACTCCCTCCCGCCCCTTGAGTTAACGTCTGTAGCGCCCAATCAATACCGCCTTTCTTTGCGACCTCCCACAACGCCGACAGTGATCGAAATTCTTCCAATGTAGCGGGAGCCTCCTTGGCTCCCCGCGCCCGCTTTGGTGGCATCCTGCCCACTAGATAAAGCAAAGAAGAGTTAAAACATGCCAACTGCGTTTTTCCCCTTGCCCTCTTGACGGGCCTTGTGAAACGCGCTCGCCTTGCAACCTTGTGGCTTGGGCACTGGGAATAAAAAAAAATCTAAATCCGTATTTGTAAAGCGCGAACTACTCACCCTTACGGGTCTCAAGGCGCTGGGGGCCGTCGTGGAAATTAAGTGAGCTATTGCCCAGAGTCACATGGTGCTGAGCTGAGCTGCCGCCGGAGCCGGGGATCGAACCGTGAGCCCTGTGCTCCGAAGTCAGCTGCCCTGGCCGCTGCACCACACCTCTCCACTCACTACCCAGTGCCCCTATGCGTCCAAGAGCGCCCCCCTCCCTGGGCGGACCGTCCATGCGTGAAAACAACCCCCCCCCTCTGGGGTACTCAATCTACTCACTAGTCGAGTCCCCTGGGTTTGTCGCGCTCCGCCATGCCGCGCCATGCATAATGCCCCCACCTCCCGAAGTGCCCGGCCTACTCACTAGCCGAGCACCCCAGTTAGTTGTGGCAGCCCCGTGCACCTCCCCCTGCTCATGCCATGCACGGTAGGCCCTCTGCCCTCATGCACAAGCCCCTCGTCCCCTTAGACCTGTGGCTCCAACTTGTCCCAATGAGATCATGCATTAAGTGAGCCTGTGCCACCATCCCCATGCCCAGGACCTTGTGTATGCAAAACCATCCTCTTCCTTCATTGTGATAACCTCCCTCCCTCTGATAACGGAGAAATTGCCCCACATTGACCACGAGTGAAAAAAGGGGCCCTACTCGCTGCATTAGCTGCTCCATGATGCGCGCGCACATTACCCACAGGCTCCTTTCCCGCCCGCTTTCAATGCTGAGCCTCCGCTTGGCTCCCTCCGATAACGGAGAAATTGCCCCACATTGACCTTGAGTAAAAAGAGAGGCCCCGACTCGCTGCATTAGCTGCTCCATGCATTAGTTGCACATTACCCACGGGCTACGTTCCCGCCTGCTTTTAATGCTGAGCCTCCGCTTGGCCCCCTTTCGGCCCCTACTTCACTTCCCCAACCACAGGCGCCTGGCCCACCGCTCTTCGATCGCGCCCCCGACCTCTCAATTGCGTGCCCCCAGCCACGCGAGCGCCCGTCTCGTGCGCCGCTCGGCCAGCCTTCTTGCGTGTCCTCAGAAGCGAACCGCGCTTCTCTCACAGCGCTTCTGACCTCCACTCTCGGAGCACCACGCTGCTCACTACAGACGCGCTCACACACATATGCGCACTCACGAACTACAAACAACATTGCCGCCATGGCCCCACATGCTACGCAGATATGGCCCCCTCACCTGAGTACTCCGATCCGCAGATCGCCAAAACCCACAAATCCTGATAACTTGCTTGCCGCTCCGATCTGCCGGGCACCGCGGTGAAGGGACAAAGAGGGCTTCCCCCTCGTGACCCTGCCTTTTATTTCCTTTCTCCTGGGAGGGTCGCCGGCACACCTTGGTGACGCCCTCATGACCTCTCCTGTCTCCCGGTGACGCCCCCTCTTCCCCCTTGACCCTCCGGACCGGACGTTGGGGTTGGCTCCCGAACGAGATGCACTAAGGGCCCCCCACCCCTAGGTGTGGGGGGACCTACCAATAACAAATTGAAGCGTTTTCCTGATAGCTTGGCTTTCCTAAGCGAGGCTAGGATCCACATGGCCACACAGTACCCTAAAATAGCAAATCACGACCATAAACATTAGTTGTCATTTGTTACTTTTAGATAAATTAACTTCTACATTTCTAACAAATAGACTACAGAGGGCACTAATGCATACACACCACATTTTAGTAAGCCGGGAAAGTGGAGATTCTCTCCGCTGGGAGATGGTAACCAGACCACAAGGAGTTGTGATGACTCTCTGGATGTTAGAATGTGGGCACTTGGGCATTGTCCCAAAGGTTTTCCTGAATCCCCTACCCTTTTAAATCCCATGCTTTGTTTCTTTATATTCTGCACTTTCCGCATGATTGGTCGCTTTCTTAGTAATTCAGTACATGGGAAGCTTTCTAGAAAAATTCTGCCCAGTTAGCTCCTTTCAGTTGCTAGACACAGGAAAGAAGTATCTTCAATTCAATGATGATGAACATAGGGTCAATTACGAGCTGTTTATTCACATACATGCATTGCCCTGCATAGGCATACACGCTGTATGATGTCTCAGATACCTGCATGTATCTTGCCATCCGGAGATCCACAACATTTATTGTAGCCTGGGTATGAAGTCTATGGAGGTGAAGCAATGTATGAGTGGAGAAGTGTGGTACCAGAATTTCATTGTCAGCATATCATCAGACTTCAATTCAATTCAATTCAAATTGTCTTTATTTGTCTTCCGAGGACAGATCATAAAAGATACACATAATAATAAATTTTAAAAAAAGACAAACAACATTCTAATCAACACGTTAAAAAATAGCAGCCACATTTTTCTCTTAAAAATATAAGCACAGATATCTTGATATACGATAAGTAAAATACCAGGGCAAGAAGGCTGATTTAGCAGCAGATAAAGTGGCAGTGCAGCAATACTGAATCCAGAAATAGCACCAATGAGGCAAATTAATAAAAATGTATAAAATTTGGCATCAGTGATGAGCATATAAAAATAATTTTCAGAGGGATAATTGCTAAAAAGAGCACTAGAATAAATTTTGTAACAAGAAATAGTGGGAATTAATGTCAACAATGAACATTTAAAAAGACATATCAAATACAGTGATTACTGGAGCCACCAAAGTGCTTTTGTATCAAAACAGCATACTCTTTCTCTTTGCTAAGGTGCACTTCAGGAAACTCGCAACTGCAAAGCAAACGTTACAGCCATAAAGTTGCTGTAAGTAATAAAGGGCTGCTTTACACTTAGAAAAGTAATGTCTGCGCAGTAGCGGTAATAAGAATTTCCTGGTAAAAGGGAGATAAAATTGGGAAAAAAAGACAAAATGTAAAATGGTTTGACTCGATTGCTCATCACATGAACAGATAGCAACAGTTTCAGAAGAATACTGGCCTAGAGGAAAACATATCATCCAACAAAAAGACCCCAACCTGAATCTTGTCAACAGGTTTCTTTCATAGACATTGGTCACGTATAATAAATATGGAGCAATTGAAGGGGATACTTGAATGAGGCAATGATCTCTAACTGAGGGTTTAATCACCTCAGATAGTTCCCTGGAGGATTGCTTGTGCTTACGGAAACTATCCATAACCCACTTTCTGTCCCCTTTGCCAATTGACTCTGGGTGCTCAAACAATGAGGCACACCCAAGTGCCGAAAAGCAAGTTTTGATATATTGGAGCCAAGGGATGGACAGGCCACGGGTGCAACTTAAGCAATCTCTAATAACAGCCCAGCTAAAATCATCTTCTTTGTTGGACCAGATTGAACACCAGGTGGCTAAAGAGACTGCATTAATTGCATCTTGGACATAGTCCATACCTAGCTCCAGGTGGAGGGAGAAATGCGGAGATGGGGGGGAACCCCTAGAACTCTATGGCAAAATCTGTTCTCCTCAATCTGCATTGCGTGTGCATCCCTACAGCCCCAGATACCCAGTCCATATGTTAAGATCGGTAGGCATTTACGATTGTAGATCTCTAATATTGGGATTTTTACCATTGCAAGCGAGAAAGTGGTGTCTACGGCTTGTGTGTATCAGATTATTCAGTTTTTTACACAAGTAAGCCACGAACAACCTTCCTCAAACTCCAGGCCTAGGTAAGGGAAGGAACTAACCCTCTCCAGAGGTTTACCGTCTATGTTTAGACTACGTGTTTTAGTATTTTTTGGGATGCATATCATTGTAAAGGTTTTCTTGTAGTTTAGCTCCAAGCCCAGGTCATTCATAAAACTGACATAGCTGACGATAAGTTTTTTAAGACCATTCGCAGTCCTTGCCAGGAGGACTGGATCATCAGCATATAATTGCGCGGGCACAGCCTTATTCTCCACATGTGGGACGTCTGCCCCAACCGAAACTAAAGGGTTCTCCAGATTGTTAGTATAGAGAAGGAATAAGATTGGAGCAAGGACGCAGCCTTGGCACACCCCGCGCTTGATGCTGAACGGCTCTGTACAATCGCCGGCACCACCAAACCTAACTGAAGCAGAAAGGTCATGATGATGATGCCTTAAGAATGTAACCAGACCCGCATCAACACTCATGTTTTCTAAGATAACCCACAACTTAAAGCGGGAGATGTAATCAAATGCACTTGCCAGGTCCATAAATGCCAAGTGAATGGAAACGCCCTTGGCATATTTATATTTTGCCACGATGAGATGGAGATTGAGGCACTGTTTGATTGTGCCAAGCCCCTTTCTGAACCCATACTGGCTAGGAGCAAGTATGCTGTTGGCATTAATCCAGCCAGTAAGCGGTCCAAAAGGACTCTCCTAATAATTTTAACGGAAGAATCCAAAAGAGATATCGAGTGATAGCATTTAACGTCGTGCGGGTTTCCTTTTTTAAACACAGGCACAATTACAGATGAACGCCATGACCTTGGCACTCCCTTGCTGCAAACGGAATTAAAAACTGAAGTGAGGACCGGGGTCCAGAACACATGGTCTTCCTTAAATAAATCAAGTGGAATGCCATCTGGCCCC
This sequence comes from Calotriton arnoldi, assembly GCA_963921515.1. Classification (NCBI taxonomy): domain Eukaryota; kingdom Metazoa; phylum Chordata; class Amphibia; order Caudata; family Salamandridae; genus Calotriton; species Calotriton arnoldi. Next base: position 27,045 of record CAWUFW010020638.1, on the reverse strand, counting down.
GGAGCCTTCTTGCCTCTGCTATTAACAATTGCTTTAAAAACCTCCTCTTCATTAAAAACAAGGTTTGGGCACGTTGCAGTCACCAGTGCTGGGGCAACAACAGCCCTGCAGTCAGAGGAATACAACCCAGCATAATGCGCCACCCATGTCTCGGCCGGAATGTGGACAGTTACTTTGTCAGTTGGTGAGGCGGGGGATAGGACAGACCGTACTGCTTTCCAGACGGCTTTTGGGTCTTTAGAATGGCATGTGCCCACTATGGACTCCCATTTCTCCTCCTTCATAGCCGACTTTCTTCTTTTAATTGCATACTGTTATAACTTTCTACTTTCCTTAATCACAAGCTGATCTCTAGGGATTTGCTTTAAGGCCCTACGTAGGGTGTTATTGGCTGCTCTACAGGTGTTATCAAACCAAGATTTAACATGGTGACACGACTGGACAGCAGCATTTTAATCTTAGCTAAGAGAATTGTAAAATCAGTTAGGATGCAAGCCGGATCGCAGGGTATGCAATTACAGCTGTTCACCAGGTCAGTACTATTGCATATCACCTGGGACATAATGCTATTCATGTTCGCGAATCACCATACCACCCTATGCCCTGCATCCTTAGTAGATAGGGCCTGGGAAGGCAGAGGCTTAGGCTTATGCTGTATGTGTGGTAGCACTATCTTGGCAGAAATAGGATTGTGGTCGCTATAGGTCTGAATGAGGACTTCGCAATTCTTAATTGTTGGGGACATACTCCATGTGGCAAAAATATAGTCAATGGTGCTCCCTGCGCCCCGCCCTACGAAGGTTGGGATGTATTGGTCAATAGAGTTAGGAACCTTATTGACCATGGCCCGTTCTGCCAGATGGGAGAATAAGGCCCGCCCCCTAGCGTCCATCACATTACAGTCTGACTCTTGAGAGAAAAGGTGAAAAGCAGTTTGGCATTAAAGTCCCCTGCCACCAGCAACTTAAGGGGGCATTCCACCCGAGCCTCTCTCTCCACAAGCATATCAATCACTACAGAAAGGCCTTGAAAGTCACCCTTGGACGAGAAGTTGTTACTGTAGAAGTTTATCAAATAGATCGTATGGGTATCTTTCCAGTTGAGGCAGAAGGCCTGCACCTCCCTCTGCTCCTGGAATAGCAGTGCAATTGAACAGCCAATATCCACTTTAAACCAGGCCGTCAAGCCACCTTTAGCTCTGCCAGATGGAGTTGCAGGCAAGCTAAAGCACATAAAACCATCAAATGCAATATCATTTGTCTCCCAAGTTTCTTGCATGAATACTATATCGTAGTTCATGATAAAAGATCGCCATCCATCAGTCAGAATTTTGGAGGCTAGACCCGCTATGTTCCAACTTAGGAAGTTCAAACAAGCATTATCTGTTGGGCCTTCATCCATACGTGTGCTCACACTGGCCCCTGCGGAAGGAAAATTCTGTGTAGAAATAGAGGAGAAGTGGGCAGCATGGTTTAGACTGTCAGGTACCCCGTCATTATTCAGAGCACAGGGTCCTGCATATAAGTGGTTCTGGTAAAGGATGGTATACGTTTGGGCAACAGAGATGGAATTTTCAGGGCCCCCCCTTCTCTAGTGAACCCAGGACCATGGGCAGATGATTCAGTAGAGAAGTGAAGGGCATTTGGGCAACAGAATTTGGACTAACAAGTACCCCGCCCTCCTCCTGAAAGCCGGAGGAAGCAAGCTCCTCACTAAACCGTCAATCAATATCCTCCAGCCTGGCCAAGGTTGAAAATCTGTTGATCAAAGGAAGTATCGTTTGGGGGGGGAGTCTGTGCAACACACTCGTTTGGAATATAAAACTGCCAGGGATACAGGATCGATTAGCAAGGTGCTGATAAAAAAAGCCAAGTGGCACTATCTTAACAGGGCTAGTTTTAACCATTCCTATACTTGCTTTATGCAGTATTTCCTGGACAACCATGGGATTACGAAGGTTGACCACAATGACATCCCCACTGTGCCCGTGACCCCCACCACCAATCCCTCCACCCGTCTTGCCAGCAAGATTTCTTTTGATATGTCCCAATTGCCAGCAACGTTGTTATTCAACCAATGGATGGATTTGTTCATTAGGCCCCTGGTGGATTCCACATTATCTTCTGCGAGCCTGGGGACATTAGTCAGAGCAACAACGTAGGGGGCGGTAGCAGGGAGGAGATCAATCACAGGGAAAGGGGCCTGGCTTGGAGCACAAGTTACCGGTTGTTTTGCAGGTTGGTTTACAGGTAATTTGACATGTGGATGATGTACGACCGTGCTCTGGGCAGATGTAGTAAGGGGAAAATCAGAGGTCAAATATTGAGTACAAGCGGAAGTCCTGGATTCCAAGGGCTTCACCAATTTAGATTCAAATATTGCTAGTCGTTCAAGGATGGGGCGAAATTTGGAGTCCAAAAGATCACCTATGCACTTACTCAGTTTGCTCCAGGTATTTTCATTAACCACTACTGAACCCCCAATCAAATCGTCATTGCCAGTCCTGTTACGCGAGGCTATTTTGCTGTTTGTGGCAGGGTTTCTAGACTTTGTTGATTTGACAGTTTTCTTCCTGCGCTTGGCTTTTGGGCCACACTCCCCATCAGATTCACAGAACTGGTCGCCACCCTCCGTGCCAGTTAGGCCGGGCACGTTTCCCCCTCCTGGCACCGAGAACCCAGCCCCCAAACAATCTGGACCGACACCCAAATTTTGACCTTGCTCCATGGAACAAACATGGCCCGTTGACGCCGCTGTTGGGCTTGTTGCTGTAGATACACTCTGCAGCTGTAACGGCTCAGAGGAGCTTTGATCAGTGGGCAAGTGAATGATATCATCGGTTGTAAGAGAAAGGCGACGTTCCACCAGCCGGGTTTCATTAGTAACCATGTCCACAGCACGTGTTAGATAATTATCAATAGTCGAACGGGTGCAGGGGGAGGTATCACACTGGGGACACTTGAAGAACCCTTCCTCTTGCCCATATTTCGGGCCTATTTGGACTAAGGTGGAATTAATGGGAAGAAGTACAAATAGACCGGCAAAAACTAAACCAGATAAGTACAGAAAGCCACGGCTCTAAGGGGGTAAAAAATGGGAAATAAAATTTTGGGGAAAATAAAACACAGTACCTTATTCCGTGCTAGCTGTTTAAAAGGCTCAGAAAAGCGAAGGGCTCAATAAACCCTGGAACAGACCTTGGGGGGGGGCCCAGCCCAGCCTCTTCCGGGCTTTGATAGGCTTTGACGGGCATGACCTTGCTTGGCCTGGGCTTTGCCCAGGCACGGCCCGGGCACGCCCACGCTCTTCCCACACTGCGGGGGCTCCTGCACTGGGGGGGCCTAGAGCTGAGTTTATGCGCCTCTGGGTGCGGAAGGATCACGTTGGCGCCTACTGGCGCGAAGTCTGCTGGGGGATGGAGTCCCCAAGGAATGTGCTGCGTGCAGGCGGCTGTGAAGGGCTTCAGACATAAATATCGCGCCTAAAATATTGTTTACTAATATATCATCCCACTGGAGTTAATAATAGAAAATTTATGGCCAATGAGACAATATTTTTGTAAATGATATTCAAAACATGATATTTATGTCAGGCAATATTGTGACTTAAAACCGGGTGAGCGGTGCCGGAATATTGTGTCCTAAATATCATTTACAAATAAATTGCCCAACTTTAGTTGATAATTGAAAATTTACAGCCAATTGCAAAATATATTTGTAAACGAGATTTGGGACACAAGACTTCTGTCAGATGATATTTCTGCTAATGATATTGTGACTTACAATCAGTTAAGAGCTAGCAAATTTGGTTTACACATGCATACTGTTGAGTGACAATACCGGTGCAGAATAATCAGTAAATGATTCACTCAAGTAGAGCATAAAAAGGACAATTGCCAACGATTTGTTTAGGAGGTGTCCTTATGGCCCAAGTTGTCTGAAGTGTGAAGCAATAAGTGATAGTTGACTAGGCATGGGTGAAATTTCTGTTACGATGGTGTAATCCTGCGCAATTTGGCATTATGCAGGTTTTGAGAATTTCTTGAAATCATGCCATTATGCGAAGAGGCACAATTTTAGTGCTGGAGTACAGGAACAATACTTATGACCAGAACCATGTGCAACTGTTCTTCACAGCACTTGCGTGAAATGGACATTAGGATGCACTTCCTGACAAAATATAGAGCTAAATCCAAGTTTTGCATTTTGATTATTTTTTTGTGGAATTTCAAGTAAATAAGAAAAAGCAAATTACACAAAATTCGCAATCACCTACCTATGACCCAATTGTTAGCTGATAACTTTAGAGCTCTGACAGAAAAGCTATTCATGTAAGCTCTTTTCATACTAGTCAGTTGACTGAAAAGAACAGGCCCCAGTAATAATAAGTGTAATTGCCTGCACTGTGACTGAAGGCAAGAATTATTTTTCTGGACTATTGGGGAAGACCACCCTAAGCATGGCAGGTCTAACTGATGCTCAAGAGGGAAGCGAGTCTAGCAAAGAGGACTGCTTAGAATAGGGTTTCAGTTACATTTTAAGGGAGTGCAAGGACCTTTAGTCCCTTTCACACTGTTCACACACAATGTCCACATTAATCCTTCTGCTTCGTTCCCATTTCCTCCTTTTTCTAGAGCTAATGGCTTGGCCGTTATTTAGGTTTTTAGGTCCAGTGGAAAGGACACATGATCCACCACAGATCAAAATGTCAGCAGCAAACTACTATTAGGTGTCTTTTAATACTCTCAAAGCAGGTAGTCCCAGATGTAGTCCACCAGGTTGAATAGTTGTATGCAATGTCATTAGCGAGGCTTCACTTTTAATCTAATTTACTTTATATACTGAAAATGATGAAAATGTCAAAATTATGTATGTAAGAACTGGAAGGGATGCATCAGAAGGACCAACGTCAGTAAGATACCATTGACATGCAAAATTAACTTGAGATTACCCGTTGGAGCATCCTGGGTATTGTATGGAATAGATAGACCCATTCAATTCGAGCAAAAACCTTCTCAGAATCAAGGTAGGGGCCGTTTTAATCCACTTCACAGTTGGTGCGCCATAATAGATTGCATGACGGGCATCCATTAACAAATTCCACATGGATCCTGTGCATCAGGAGAAGCATAACTTTCTAGAATTTTAGCCAGATTCTTGACATCATTTTAATAGGTCTGTAGTTTTCACAATGTAACAGGTATATCCATGGTTTGGGCTTTAGTGGGATATAGTCTCTATTAAAGTCAGAATGTAGGCCTTCTATCAGCATACTTGCTGTGAACATTGTCCACAACAGAGGAACTAAGTACTTGGCTGCTACTTTGGAATATTCTACAGAGAACGCACACCCACTCCTGGCATTCCAAATTGTCATTGTTTTGATCACATTTATAACGTCATCATCTGCGATTTCACTGTCCAGTTCTCCATGAAGATGCACTTGGGGATCAGAATTGGGATGCGGGCAATAAAGGTCAGTTTGGTACCCTACTCCTCCAGAACTTCAAAGAAGTACATTGTGGAGTAGAAGGAAGCAAATCATCTGGTGATATCTAGTGTACTGGGGAGTAAAGTGCTATGCTGATTATAAACTGCTGGTGTGGTCATTTTTGCGTCGATCTTTTTCAGCTGGAATTCATACCTACCAGCTTTTCCTGATTAGTAGTGCTGCTCTTTTATACACTGAAGGGCTTTTCCAACCTTTTACATGAGGTCAACTTCAATCTTTGCACTCCAGTAACTGGGCCCAGGTAGAGTTAGATAAGTCGGGTCGCTTATCTCAAACAATCCCCATTGAAAATGGCCTTCGGCAACGGTGCGTTTTTAGTCTTTTTTTAGCGGATCTCCCCTCCTTTATTTCCCAATCTAATTCCTTTTCCCTCAAAATCGGGAAACAGCACATTGCCTGTCTGCTGTATGCAGATGGTCTGGTGTTACTGGATTATACCCCTATTGGTCCACAGAGGAAATTAAATGCTCTACAAACTTATATTAGACAAAATCAACTTCACATTAATTTGGAAAAGACCAAGATTTTAGTTTTTGGGAAAAGAGTAAATAAATATAATTGGTATTTAGATCTACAGGAGGTGGAGCAAGTCGATCAATATAAATATCTGGGCCTAACTTTCAAGAGGAATTTGAACTGGGGCATGCATTGGGATGCCATCAAGCAGAAGGCCTTATTACAGGCCAGCTGTTTATCAAGTTTTAATAGCAAATTTGGGGGACTTTTTCATCTTCCATTATTAAGGGCCTATGAGGGGAAGATACCTCCACTGGGTTTATACAGAGGAGAGGTTTTTTTCGCTTGACCCGACATAATAATGGGACAGATTAGAAGGGGTAGTCCTTAGAAGGCTTCTATCCCTCCTCAAGGGTACTATGGTTCAGGCCATAAGGAGAGAGTGCAATCTGTGCTCTTAAAACTTGATGGCCTCTACCCGGGTCCTAAGATATTTCAATACTTTTGTGGAGAATGATGAGGTGTTAAAAGTCTCCAAATTGTGTTGGGAAGAGATTCAATGCAGCGATAGAGTCTTGGGCAAAGGCTGTAAGAAATAGATTAATTTCTCTTAAGAACCTCCATTTAGATAGTGGTATAATTACATCTTGGTCCCCCTTCCCAGGCAAGCGCGCGTTGAAAGAATCGGTTGCCTCGGTGTCCGAAATGAATGACCTATCTTATCTGCTCAAGAAACCATCCATCAGTTTCTCAATACCTACACTGAGCGAGGACACAGTTTTCTCTTATTTATCGCAGCTACCAGACCCAGGGCTGCGAAATGAAATATTGAGGGTCAGGGTGGGTTGCAATCCAATTTATTCATCCCGCCTATACTGGTCCAGGGTCCAGGATAACTGTGGTCTCTGCCCCAGCCTTTCTGAAAGCTAAATGTACCCTACTGCATACATTGATGGATTGTCTCTTTTATCTTGTAAATTGAATTAAGTTTTTAAGACCTCTTTTTTTTAAATATGGTGTCGTCCATAGGATGAAAGCTGTGGAGCTGTTGACAAAAATGCGTTATTTAGATGTGGCTGTTGGAACTGCTCGGTTTTTACGGTCTGTTAAACAGAGTTTTAATGATGAACTGTAGTTGGTTGGGGGTGTTGTGTAGTTAGAATTGGAAGTTTTTATGATCTTAATTGTCATTTGTGTTTTAGAACGTTTTATGGATGACTGTCTAAATAAATAAACTTACTTACTTACTTACTTACATGAGGTCAGCATTCAATTCATATGTTTCATATTTTTTCTAAGTTATGGTTCTCTAGGTGGCATCTGTCAGCATCAAACGGTAAGTCTTATGGAGTCCTAAGTTTTAAGATTCCAATTGTCCTTTTTCAAGGGCTGCTTTGCATACTAAGGTGCTATGTCATTAGGCCTCTTATACACATTTTTCCTGTACTCCAAAGGGTTTACGAGGAGAGCTCTGAATTCTTATTGAGGTCCAAATTGTCTTTGAAGTAGCCGAGCAATTTATATTTTTCTCATATAGTTCTGTATCTCAAACTTTCCATTCTTCAAGTCCTGTCCTAGGTAATGTAAGAGTGATTGTAGCCTGATCCAAAATGCAGCTGATTCCAATAGCATAGCTGGAGATCCTGGTGAGAATGCCTCAGTGAGTTAGAAAATAGTCTGTTCTCTTTCTGGCTCTGTGAGGGCATGATATAAAAGTGTATTCCCTATCTTCAAGATGCTGAAGTCTTTGCAGATCAATACAAGAGGTATTTGATGTAGAGTCTCTGGAACCTGGGTGGCCTGAGGTGTCTAGCATCAGATCGATGAAGTGGTTACAGTTGCTGCTGCTCTCCACCTGTAGGTTACCCAGCTCTCACAGTACTCCTTTTAATTTAACAAAAAAGTCCAGTGTTGCCATATGGGGATCATAGACAGAGCCAAATCCGAAATTATGTCAGCGGAGTGCTAATTTTGCAAACACAAATCAGTATTTTCACTCGCTGCTTTTTATGGGTTTGTATGTCTACACCACTTTTTCTGTAAGTTAGGGGTGTGTATGCTTCAACCTGGTCCTTGTATCTCAATAGAGTAATCTCATTTCCCATCCATTCATTTTCTAGCCTATTTGCTTCTTTTTGTGACTCATAAGTCTCCAGTACGAGGGCTTTGTGTCAGTTTTCTTAGATCTCAGATGGGTCAGCACATTCTTCTGCTTTACATAGCTTGTCAGATCGTTCATATTAAGGGACTATAGGGAGAGTGTTTTAGTTTTATGATCACCTGTATGTAGGATTAAAACGATTGATGGTCAAACAAAGATAAGGCTATTAGGAAATTAGTTTTTCTGTTGGAGGCTAAAGACCCTTCTAAAGCAACAATCACAATTCCTGTCATATATGGTATATTGGTTATTATATAGTTTTATTACAGCCCTGATGAGACCCTAGTATCTTGGAAAAGGGGGTCAAAACGCCGTCAACAAACAATAAAGACAGACCTGACCTATGTGTAAATGACACACTGAGAATTCCCCTCTGTGTTTTTCATTGTATGAAACAGAATTAGCTGTCTTTCTGATAAAATAACCAATATGCCATATATACTCACACAATTGGCCACTGTGCTCTCTATTTGGTTTTGGTTTCTCTCACTTGGGGTTCTTCTTTTCTTCTTTTTTCCCCATATTTGCAAATGATACGATTGTTTATTGTCTTGCTTCTGAAATAAAATTTGATTTGGCTGAATTGAATCAAACTATAAGATACTGACTGTTTCTTTTGAATGAAGTGTCTACATAGATTAAATCTAGACAGAACCTCGTCTTCAAAATACAGAAATTGAAATATACACAGAAAATTCAGTGTTATTTTGTTGTGCCTAAAAATGAGTTCCATGTGAACGTCAGTTCCAACTTCTAGCCTAGGGTCCAGGACCCAGGGGCACCTCTTGGGGATCAGGGACTCACTCTGGCAGATGCCAGCTGGGCTTAAGTTGGATGTCCAGATGGGACCAGTTGCAGCAGGTCAGTGGGGAGGTTGCAGGGGGGCCCCGAAGCTCATTCTGGCCTTGTAGCTCAGAACAGAAGACCAGCAAGCTAGCCCTAGGAGTCACTCTGGTGGTCATGGGGTTCAGGCTTCAGTCCTCAGGCAGAGGGGCAGCAAGGCACCAGGGCAGTCCTTCCAACAGCAGGGCAGCAGGACAATCTTTTTCTTCAGTCTTCCACAGGTCCAGAAATGATCTGAAGTGGTGGTTCAGGAGGTCAAATATTTATATTTGGTGTAAGCCTTTGAAGTAGAAGAAACGTCTAGACCAACTCCATATTTGGTTCTGGGCTGGCCTTCCTTCACCTGCCCCGGTTCCAAGTGGTCTAGGATGGCAATAGGCTGCAGGCATGCACCAAATGGTTAGGACAAGAAAGTGTCAGCTTTCTAAAAGTGTCATTTTAAGAATTGTGACTTAAAATCTGAATTTACCTTTAAAGAAGTAAACATGACAATGACATTTATACTTGCTCCCCATCAAATATTATCACTTATTAAATGTAATAAGGTAATGTTATCCAATGTGAGAGATAGGCCTTGCAGTAGTGAAAAATGAATTTAGGAGTTGTTTCCCTCCAGGACATGTAAACCTTAAAAACACATGCCCTTCTTTTTAAATACAATGCACCCTACCTTGTGGGATGTTTAGGGCCTGCGTTAGGGGTGACCTATAAGTATTAAAAATGAAAGTTCAAGCCTGGCAAAAGGTTTATTATGTCATATTGACATGGCAGTTGATGGGTGGCCCACTCGTAGCATTTAATTTACAGGTCTTAGGTACATGGAGTACCATTTACCAGGGACTTACAGCAACTTACTGTAAATTAAATGTGCCAATTAGATGTAAGCCAATGTTACCATGTTTAAGGGAGAGAGCACAAGCACTTTACCACTGGTTACCAGTGGTAAAATGCACAAACTCCTTAAGCCAATAAAAACCAGTTCCTCGAAATGGGAGGGGGTGAAGGTAAAATGTTTGGGGGACTACCACTTAAGGGTGCCAGGTCTAACAGGATATGTTGTGTATGCACAAACAATTTGATTTGGGAGCCCAGCAATAAGGACTATCATTGAAGGACAGGGTAGTCTGCAATCCAAATCACACTAATACAAAGACATCGTAGAGCGCTGTGTTGTACTAACTTTATAAGGGTGAACTTTCCTTTGGGTGTGCTCAGGCCGCTCAATTTCTTTAGAATTCCCAAATAATCCATTGCAAGTTTCAGCTCTTCAAAAACAAATAGCAATTAAACAAAGGGAATGGGATTATTCCTTCCATCTTTTTCAATTGGGTATTAGGGTTGATTGTTGAATGATCCATTAAGCCTTGATGGGGTACCTAGATTTATCTTCGTCTCTAAAAGGTATGTTTTGTTAGAGTTTATCTTGGGTTAGATGACTGTGCTGTGTGTAGGAGGAAATAAATTCTGTTAGAGTCATTTCAGAGGCATTAAGAGCTGCATGGGAAGGGGATCTTTACCTTGTGACATGGTTGTTGCTTCCATGGAGGTCTGGTCTAGAGATTCCCAAAAATGTTTCATGGTCTTGGGAAGCATGAGATTCTCTAGTTCTCCCCTTGATTTTTACCAGCATTGTCACTGGTTCTAAGAGATCATAACTGATGACATTGTGCTTCAACAGGCGGTGTAAGACCAATAATTTCCTCCTGAGGACATTTGTTTCATAAGAAGAGTCATCAGCAAATGAAAGTTTATATCCTTTACAGGTCTGTGGCAAATACTGTTTTGCCATTTGGAGGATGAGCCTCATATGGTGATGCCTTAAAGGGCACAAAATTGTCGGCCTTGGTGTTCTGCCTTTGTCTCAGTTTATACACTCTTTGGAAGTCTCTGGGGTGCCGAACGTTTATATTCAACAGTTTGGGAATAAAGGTCACCAACAAACTCTACATCATCTCCTTCCTTCTTCTTTGGAAGTCTGTACAATCCGATATTGCCCCTCCTGTTTGTGTATTCTAGGTATATGACCTTTTTTTACTAGATTTCACAAGTTTCCCCCTGTCTGGTGTATCCATAATCTTTGGTTCTAGGGCCTTAAGACATTTCTCTGACCTGCTAGGCTGAGTTTTGAATAGTGATATTTCTATGTGCATTGTTTTAAGCTCCCGGATTGTTTCGACATAAGGCATTCCCACTGTATTCTGTATACTGTGTTATGCAGCTCCAACAGTGGTGTGGAATCATGATCATTTATTCAAGCACAGCCCCAATGTAGATGATTAATCAAGTGCCTATCAATCATTTGTTTTCTTGAGATCAAATCCAAACAGTGCTTTACAGATCTTCTTCCTTTTCTACTCTGCGGATGCCCTACACTTCTTGTGTTTGGACAATGGAAATAAAATCTACTTATGCCTTGCCTCGGTTCCATAACTTATAAGTATTGGAATCAGAATGATTCATCCCACCTTCTCTGAGAAATCTGGCAATATGCGCATGTTCATCCTGAAGTATCTGTTTGGCATCCATTAATTTCAATGTGTAGCATATTTTACGTTGGTCTTCTATAACACAAGATCTTTATTTTAATTTTTTTCTAACAAGCCCGCCAAGTTTTTCAATATTGTCATGATTTTGTTAATTTGTTGCATCAAATGTTTAAGTTGCTTAACCAAGTGGAGTGGCTTTCAAAGTCCAGTCCACAAGACTGTGAATTTTTGATATTGCATCTCTTAAGCAGATACAGTATCAAATGAAGTTTATTAGTCCATAAAAAATAGCTCTTTTAAATTTAGCTTTAGCTGACACTTTGATGAAGAACATGATGTAACAATCAATCCATAACAGAAAGGAAGTTAATGTTCTCTGCAGAGAAATCCTTTTTCAATCCTACGGAAAACTGTTAGCAATCATATAAACGAGTGTTTGCTGCAAATGGACAGATATAATGGATTCACAGAGTGTTTGGCATATCATATAAAAACAAATTCCTAAAATACCAACTCTGAGAGTTCACATCACCTAAATATGTCAAGAATTTCAAGATGAAGGGCATTTACCATTTGGCAGAAAGCAGACTATAGAATGTGTTTTTGTAGGTTCTGGAGAGGAGACATCATTAGTTTTCTCAAAGACTCATAAAAAACAATTATAAAGAAAAACGCATACATACATACATTCATACACGGGATATGGATCAGCCTTCTTAATCTCTTGGTCTGTACAACTGTCATTTACATTTTACTTCTACCCACCATAGCTTACTCTACAGGACAATGGGTCAGCCCACGTCAGCAGTTGACTCTCTTGCACTGTGAGGAACAGTATTTTTCCTTATCACATGTGCATGTGTACACATCTGCCTAAAAAGAAGTGCACTTCAATGCTAGGGCTTGTGGACCAATGCTGCCAAAGCTTTTCTTTGTCAATGTTTTTTTCTCCAATTATTTATTAATTTTTTAGTACTAATGCCTGCATTAAATGTCTTCAGATACGTGTAATTCAATGCTAGTAGCACATTTCCTTCACAACAACAAAGAATCGTATTTTTCTGGGCTGTGCATTAAAATGAAATAGGGTTTCTGTACCTGTTTTAAATTCAGTACTAAGTAGGAAGCACCTGCTTTGTTCTATCAAAATTACGTTGAATGTGTATTTTAAGCAAGCATATGGCAACCACATCAACTCAGCTTGCCAAGGCCGGCCTATTTGCTTTTTTTACCATTGCTTGCTTTACATTGTCTTTTCTGTGCCTTTTTAAAAGTTGTGATAGCCATTACTAATGAAAATGGGTGTGTTCTGTTGCTGTACTTGAAACCTAGCTAAGGTATGTGTTCTCTTCAGTCATTTTTTCACCTCCTCTCACTGTGTAATGTTACAATTTTGCATGTAATATCACTCCCAGAGCTTTCTCCCCAGTCTTTTGATTTCTTTCTTTTTCCACTGCTTTTTCTCTCCCATGTTCCTTCTCTCTCTCTGCTCCTCCTTCCTTCTTCCCAGAACAGGGATGCTGGAAATTCCAAACACTTCTGGGGGTGGAAGCCTCCAGAACCTACTCCTACTTCAGACCTGGCACCAAGTGTAAATATTGAATCCTCAGACCCAACTGTTCAATACTCCTTTGAACCTGTGGATACTATAAAAGAGGGAATACTGTGCTGCTCTGCTGCCAGAATGACTGCTAAACTGCTGCCCTGCCACTCTGCTGCCCTGCTGCCTGATGTCTACTAGCTGAGAAAGAGGAATGTACCTGCACCCTTCATCCCAGGCTGAAGTGACTAAAAGGGCCAGCTGACTGACCTCCTGTTCTGAGCTAAATGCCATAACAAGCTCCAGAGGACTCCATGCATCTTCCTAGCTAACCTGCTTTCTGGACCTGCAGTTGGGCCTACCTGAACCCTGCTGGTCTCTGCTGTAGTGAGCTCCTGATCCCCCAAGATGTGCCCCTCAGGTCTCACACCCTTGCTGTAGCATCAGTTGAGTTCCCCCATCGCAGAAAAGACCATCGCAGAAAAGAGAAATCCTGAAGTTTTTTTTTTTTTGACCAATGCAAGGCTTGAGTGTGCATTACTTTTTTCTCCATGATGACACCCAGCAACGTGAGATCTGCACTTCATGCTACAGCATCGTTAAACTCCGGTGACCGCCAATGCAAACCTCCAGCAATGACTGTCTGTCATGCCAGATCTATCTTCATGCTACAGCGATGACCATTCTTGACCCCTGGCCTGCTCTTCACGACACAGCGATGACCATCTGCATGCTCTCCCTGCTCCTAGTGACCCTCTCCAGAGTGAACCGAACTCTTTGTGCTGGACTCAGTGGGACTACTCTGGTCCCTGTATCATGCCAATGCTCCATTGTAGTCAGCCTAAACTTGTGACTTTCACCTAGTCTCCCAAGACCAGATAACCACGTGTGGCGCTTTGTGCTTTTAGGCAGTATACTTACCTTAAATCTTTGAAACTGCATATTTTTGGTTTTGCTGATTGGATTTTTTTTGTTTAGATCTAAAACAATTTATTTAATTTTACTCTATTTCTTCTAAATCGGTGTGGGATTTTTCCCACATTGTGTTTCCACTTTATTACTGTTTGAAGTGCTGCATAACTACTTTACACATTGCCTCTAATTTATGCCTGACTGCTTTTGTGCCAAGCTACCAGAGGAGAAACCACAGGTTAATTTGGGGTTTGGTTGTGTTTCACTCTGACAGAGATGGTGGTTGCTGCTTGAGTAGGGTTGCACACCCTCAACCAGTAACCCAATTTCCTAAAGGGCCACTTACTATACCCTAATTTCTCCTTTGAAACATGTCCTTACCTTGCTTCCCTCTACTGTTGTTTCACAAAAACATTTTTTAAAGGAATTTTATATTATTTTGAATTGGTCTTTTTCTTTTATTTTAGACTAATCTCTTTTCCTGTTAATTTGAGTTTCTTTTAAATTAATTTTCGATTCTTTGAACTTGAGAAATCAGCTTCTATCATTTTGTTTTTCTACAAGTTCATACAGAATAAATCAAAGGTGCCTTGCATATTTGCTAATTTCTAAATTAATAGGTACATTAGCAATTTTGCTAGTGGCTATAAAACCAGGCATAACAAATAATTATACTTTAAATGTCATCTTCTAATAGTTTTCAGATAGCAGATTTCAAACTTTCCTCCAAAGTGATCACAAATTGCCCAATCACAATGAGGACATCTCTCTCAAGTACGGTCATCAATTCCTTGCTTGTAATAAAATAGATTTTTAGTATAGTTCACTGGCTGATTGCAATATGGTCATCTTGAACATGGCCACTAAATATATACTCGCATCGTACGAGCAGGAAAGGGTGGGAGTAAGAGTTTCAGGACCGGTATGGTTTGTATAATTGGCTTTAGTGGATAATATGTCACAACTTTTGTGCAACAGTTTTGAAGCTGCAATGTGATGACTTACTTTAATCCACACCAACAGGAGCTGGAAGGGACCGATATAAGATGTTAATCAGCTTCACGGTCTCATATTTAAATACACATTGGCAAAGCTGATAGGAGTGACTTTTTGCTAAGGGAAGTGTTTAATAATAGTTAGGTGGTTTTGTGTATTCTGCTACCAGCTGTCCTAGAAAGAAAATCACAAAATGAAGAATTATAATGGACAGCAACAATGGAACAGCTGGGATTAGGGCCCCTCTACTGAACAAACTGTCTTAGCAGTTAAGTAATAGCCTCAAAAAAGAGTGTTATAGAAAGGAATCAGAAGATGATGTTTGTGTTGTAAGTGGTGAACCTAAAAGGCCTGCACATCTTAGTATTGTATAATAGATACTTTTGACAAAGAAGCATAATTAGTGATCTGACAGAATATTATCATGACAGCAAAGTAAAACAAAAATGCTTCCAGAGGGCTATTGTGAAAAGCACTGTGTTTTTATGACAGGCTAAAGCAAAACGATAGCACATTATAAACCAAGAAGATGTACAACAGCAATTAAAATGTTGTCATTACAGCATTCTAAATACATCAGATAACACTTACTACTATCAGTTACAAGCCACGCATCATAATACATCTTCAGTTTAACAAAATGACTTCCTGGCCTTATGTCGCATCACAAAAATGTAATGGAAACACAAGTGAAACAATGTAACTATCCACAAAATGACACAGCCTCAATGGACAGTTCATCCAAGCATTGGCAAATCATAAAAAACAAATGAAAGCTAATGACTGAATGGGGCGGTCACAAGGCTCACTATTTCTTAGCACTTCTCATTCCATGTTTTGAAGAATTGAAGAATTAGTGAAATGAGGTGCTTCAGAAAGCTAAAACTGTTTATAGACAGACCTAAAAAGTAAAGTGTTAGAAATACTGGAATTGGATCAAATTATTGCAGCTGTAAACAAACCCTTGTGACCCTCTTCTCATGTTTGTTATCCACTTAGCATATTTAAGTTCTTGATTGTTGTGTCGGAGATCCAAGTAGACAACTGTAAATTGAAGGTTGAGGGCAATATTGAATTATTATAATTGTTTGCATTTTGGCAAATTGTGGCATAATGCAATGAAAACTGTGGAGGCGTATAGTCTTACTGCATACTTTTAAAATGCTCTTCACGATTACTGGACGCAAATCAGGAAGATAGAAAAGAGCGTTTCCCACTCAAAACATATGAAGCATGTACTGGCATCAATAACTTCACTTAATCTGTGTTCTGAAAAAACACTGTATTGACAACAAAGCCAAACTATATTTACTGGGACATATCCAGACTAGTGTCACAATTTTGAAAATTGATGCTTCTTCTCAATATCCTATGTTGATTTGCTAAAAGGTTATTGAGGACAGGTTCATGATGATTTGGAAATACAGACTCCCACATAATACTAACCATTAACCTATAATTAGTGAAAGTTAAAACTCAGACCAACTCAGCTTGGGAACCCCACACCCTAGACCCGGATGGAGATGTAAGCCTTTCTATGCCTCTCCGGATACTACAGGTAATTTGTCAAGGGGTACAGTACCAATGATGCTTCCTTGAAAGGGCTGACTTCTCAGAAACAGCCCAGAAAGGTGATCTGGACTGAGGCATGCTAGAATGCCTTTGACACCATGTAGGAGGCCATGTGTATAATACCAGTGCTCAAGGCTCCTGACTTATCCAAGGAATTCATTGCTAAGATGGACGCCTCAGAGCATGTCACAGGGACTGAACTCTCATAGCCAAATGAAGAGGGCCTAGACCAACCTGTAGCTTTAATTAGCAGGGGGATATGTCCCGGGGAACAGAGGTGAAGTGCAATTGAATGATAAGCCTTTGCAGTGGTGTGGCTACTGAAGAAGATGAGACCATACTTGTTTGGGACTCACTTCCAGGTTCAGACAAACCAAAGACCCCTCAGATTGCTAATGCAGATGAGGAGTGAGAATCCCTAATTGTTGAGGTGGTTCATCTCCCTACAGGGAATGAACTTTACAGGGGAACACCACCCTGGAACTGGCCATGCCAATGCTGATGGTCTTTCCTCGTTCATCTACCTTAGCGATGAGAACTCCCATGAGGGTGGGTAGTTGTCCCTGCTTTCAGCTGTGGGGAAAGTTAGATCTGATGTGGTATTTCGCTATACCTTTTGCCTTAACCCTTCATGTTTTGGTGAATTCATGTTTGTTGGCATAAGGACTCTGTGCAGTGTACCACTGCTAACCAGTGCTAAAGTGCTTATGCTCTCTCCCTTAGAAATGATAAAATTGGCTTAGACCTAATTGGCACATTTCATTTAACTTTTAAGTTCCTAGTAAATGGTACTACATGTACCCAGGACCAGTACATTACAAGCTACTAGTGGGCCTGCAGCACCCATTGTGCCACCCACTAAAGTAGTCTTTTAAAACATGTCAGGCCTGCCACTGCAGCCTATAGTGCAATTTTATGCTGCAATTTTGACTAGCAAAATAAACCTTTTGCAAGGCCTAAATCTTCATTCTAAACAGATATAAATCACCTCTAAGGTAGGCCCTAAAGGCTAACAGGGCAGGGTGCAGTGTATTAATGTAGTAGGTCATGTGTGTTTAAATGTTATGTCTTGGCAGTGAAAAATTCCTGAAGTCATTATTTACTGTTGTAAGGCCTATCTCTCCCAGTGATTAACAGTGTGTTACCTTAATACATTTAATAAGTGCTAACTTTAGAATGGGAGCAGCTAGAGATATGCTGTTCACACTCCAATGATCGGGAATTTATCATCCTCTTTAGTGATAAAGTCAGATTTTTAATTAGAATTCTAAAAATGCTGTCCCAAAGTTGGCTATTTGCGACATCTGGATGGCAGGAGCTACCCGCATGCTCTGCGATTAGCGCATTCACCAGGCCCCTCCCCTGGAAGCACATGCACAGGGGTTACAGTCACAGACATGGAGGACGCTGAGGAGACTGGAGGCACAGGGCTGATGGCAGTGATAAAATGGAGCTCAAGGGCACCTGAAACTCTGTTTTTGGTGGCCTGAACAAGCTGGAACTTCCTTCGTCTTTCATTTGGTTTGCAGCATATGTTGAGCCCAGCTGTTTTCCTTTACCGAACAGAACGGAGCCCTAGTGGAATAGTATTGGTCACCAAATTTAGCAAGTATCTCCAGGACTGACACTACAATATTTCAAATTGGCGAGTGGGAACTATTTATTGCAGCATGCGATCCTGACAAGGTGGCCAAGGGAAAGCGGCTACTTCTCGGGTGAACCGCAACGCACAACAAAGGATGGAATTTAAGGTTAGAGAGCTTCTGGAGGCAGAGAAGATTGCAGGCCCTAGTAGTCAAGTTGAGAGTGAAAAAGTGTCAGAAATTGAGAGCGGGGGTGAGGTTTCAGATCTTCAATTGATAGACTCCCCTTCAGGTCAGGAGGGTGCAGATAATAACACTGCACTTGAGAATGGTATTGCAGTAAGCATAATTGAACCTGCTTCAAACCTGGCAGGCCCTAAGCAATATCCTTTGTTTTCCAAACAAGTGAGAGCCGCAGTTCAGATGTTCTTTCTTTGTAACAGATAGGTGCATCTCAGATCTTGAATGTCAGGGAACGGTCACCACAGATGGTCTCAGAGCATGAAGATAACGTAAGGAGTCTAAAATTGTAGGAGGAGGTGGAGGACATCAGGGAGCAGTCCGTCAAAAGCATGTTTGAAGTTATCTTAAACGAGGTCAGAGAGCTGAAAGCAGCACAGGAAATAACTGCGCTACATGAGCGATTGGCAAAAATTGAGAAGGGCATGGCCCAGGTTCCTGAGAGATTGAAGGATGCCGAAACCAGAATCCTGGATCAGGAGGACAAGGTACATTCTATGCAGCAGGAAGTCAGCCAGCTGGAGAAGAATAAAAGCCTGGTCGAGAATAAGCTGAAAGATTTAGAGAACTACAACAGGAGGTCAAATCTCCAAATAGTAGGAATACCACAAGGGAGCGTAGGCCCATAGGTGCTTCAATGCAAGTATGACCTGATGAAGAAGGCAATGCCTGACCTAAAAGGAGATTTCACTATCACCAGGGTATATAGGGTACCAACTCAGGGGTCGATTACGATTCGGGCCAGAAAAAGCACCGACCGACTCGGAGCCGGAATTTATTCCGACCGACACGTACCTGTGGCGCCCGACACGCCAAGTACGATGCAAGGCGTGCAAAATCCGACCGACACGTACCGAACCCAAGCCGAACGACCGAGCCGCACGGAAAACAGCAATCCGGCCGGAAAAACACGCGAATAGAACCGACCGACACGCACCCGGAACAAATCCAACCGAAACGTACACACGAACTCCAAACCGCTAAGTACGATGCAAGGCGCGAAAACCACGACCGAGTGGAACGGAGGACAAGCCGTACGACCGACACGCATACCAAACCGAGCCGAAGTAACACAAAACACCGCGACCGACGCGTACACAGCATAGAAAACTGCACAAACACAGCGTGAACGAAACGGAGAAGACCGTACGAGACAAATGCAGGGTCCGACTCGGTCACAAGAACGTTTCCAACATGCACAAAAAGTACTAAGGAAAAATACACAAAAAGGCCAAACAAGCAATTACAAAGCCAATAAATACTGGGGGGGTGGGGACAGAGAACAAAGACACACCCACAACTCCACCCATATAAAGGACACAAATCCCAACCATGATCCTTTGCAAATGCCATTCAACTGCCAGCACGCAACAGACAGCAACCACACACCCACAGCTCATCCCTCACACAAGCCACACACCATCAGCACACCAACAAATAGCTACCTCCACATACACCCAGCAAAACACACACCCACACACCCTCACCTGCACACCAACACATACATCACTCACCATCACCACCCATCACCATGCCCCCAAGAAGAATCACAAGTTCCTAGATTGTGAATTGGAAGTCCTGGTAGACGAGATCCTCAGGGTAGAGCCACAGCTGTTTGGCACACTGGTCCAACAGACCCCCATCTCCCAGAAAACCAAGATGTGGGAGAGGATCATCAACAGGGTGAACGCACAATCACCATGTCTGCGCACAAAGACTGACATCCAGAACAGGTGGTATGACGTGCGCAGGAGGGTACGGGAGCTGCTCAAGAAGGACTACCTCCTCAGCCAATACACCGGCAGTGGCCCTCCTGCCAAGCCAGTATACCTCAGGCCCTGGGAGGAGAAGGTGCGGGCCATCCTTCCGCCAGTGAGCGTCTATGGACTAGAGAACATCCCAGAGCCTGGTGAGTACACAACAAATGTACACAATATTCTGCCACAATACACACACACATCACTGTCAAGGGGAGAGTCAAACCATGCACTCATAGCAATTACACAGCAACCAGAACAGAATCATCCCAAAATGTGTATGTCAGTCAGATAAACACAACACATGCCATCTCAAAGTTACATTTAACTGTGTCATCACATGTACAAACACAACTACAACTACAGCTAGGCAGTGGCACAAATAGAACTAACAAACACATCCAGACATGTAGCCACCACTACAACACCAACACACAGTGAAGACCACTCAAAGGAAGGAATTCTGTGTATGCTGGGCAAGTCAGTGTAGCCAATAGCATCATGGGAGTCGTAGTCACACATATTGCTCACCCCCACAACTGTCCCATTAACACCACCCTGAACCATGCTCACATCACAGGGAGTGGATAAGGACTGACAAGATGGCTGACACTGGCCACTGCTGTGGGGAGCACAAGGCCCTGCTGGGAACTGTGCACCAACAAACAGCACAACACCACTGCCTGACATCCTGAGAGACAACTTCTACTCCCTGCAATGGAAGCACGTTCCATGGTGGGATATCTGGCTGGGTGGGAAGGAGGACTCGCAGCACTGACCATAGTCACAAGCACCTCCCCTCACACCCCCTCAACACAAACTCCACAGAACCCACCTGGGAGAATGCAATGCCTCACATCCTAACTCAAGATCCCACAAAGAACCTCCACCCTGGGTAATGTAGTGTGAAGCACAGGGACACTCTTGGGACTTTTAGCCAAACAACTGCCAGGACAACACTCCCAGCCATCCTGTCAGCACAGGCAGCCGACCCCACAGGGAAGCAGAGTCAAAAGGAAGGAAGCATGGGCATGCTGGGAAGGGGGGTGGAGGCAATAGCATGATGGGAGTAGTAGGCACAGATATCGCTCAGCCTCACAACTGGTTCATCAACACCACCCTGAACCATGCTCACTTCACACGGAGTGGATAAGGACTCACAAGATGGCTGACACTGGCTACTGCTGTGGGGAGCACAAGGCCCTGCTGGCAACTGTGCACCAACAAACAGCACAACACCACTGCCTGACATCCTGAGAGACAACTTCCACTCCCTGCAATGGAAGCACGTTCCATGGTGGGATATCTGGCTGGGTGGGAAGGAGGACTCGCAGCACTGACCACAGTCACAAGCACCTCCCCTCACACCCCCCCTCAACACAAACTCCACAGAACCCACCTGGGAGAATGCAATGCCTCACATCCTAACTCAAGATCCCACAAAGAACCTCCACCCTGGGTAATGTAGTGTGAAGCACAGGGACACTCTTGGGACTTTTAGCCAAACAACTGCCAGGACAACACTCCCAGCCATCCTGTCAGCACAGGCAGCCCACCCCACAGGGAAGCAGAGTCAAAAGGAAGGAAGCATGGGCATGCTGGGAAGGGGGTGGAGGCAATAGCATGATGGGAGTCGTAGGCACAGCTCTACATCCCCCACCACATGGCCCAGCAAGCTCACACTCACGCATGCACATCCCACAGAGAGTGGAAAGGCCCATCAAAGATGTCTGACACTGTTGCTGTGTCGTGGGGAGCACAAGGGCATGCTGGGAACTGCACACCAACCAACAGCAGGACACCACTGTCAGCCATCTTGCCATTGCTCTCACACCCACACACACTGAACTCCCCACAAAAGCAAGTAAGTATGGGAATGCTGGCAAGTGGGGTGGAGGCAATAGCATGATGGGAGTCATAGTCACAGACATAGCTCACCCCCACAACTGTCCCATCAACACCACCCTGAACCATGCTCACATCACAGGGAGTGGATAAGGACTGACAAGATGGCTGACACTGGCTACTGCTGTGGGGAGCACAAGGGCATGCTGGGAACTGCACACCAACCAACAGCAGGACACCAATGTCAGCCATCTTGCCATTGCTCTCACACCCACACACACTGAACTCCCCACAAAAGCAAGTAAGTATGGGAATGCTGGGAAGTGGGGTGGAGGCAATAGCATGATGGGAGTCATAGTCACAGACATAGCTCACCCCCACAACTGTCCCATCAACACCACCCTGAACCATGCTCACATCACAGGGAGTGGATAAGGACTGACAAGATGGCTGACACTGGCTACTGCTGTGGGGAGCACAAGGCCCTGCTGGCAACTGTGCAACAACCAACAGCAGGACACCACTGACTGACATCCTGAGAGACAACTTCCACTCCCTGCAATGCAAGCACAGTCCATGGTGGGATAACTGACTGGCTGGGTGGGAAGGAGGGCCGGCTGTCAACCAAATACAACCAATGCAGACCATGTTCACACCCCAACAAATACATAGAAATGCCCAAATAATGCAGGACAATGTGCTACACCAATATCAACCCCTGACTGTGACGACTTAGGACAATGCAATGTACAGGCCCGCACCCAGAGGCACAGTCACAACTGTCAGGTGTGTCAACCATTGATGCCTGCAGAAACTTAACATACATTGTGTGTGTCTCCCAAAAACAGGTGATGATGGGGACACAGCAGCAGACGCTGAGGAGTCCCAGTCCCAGGCTCAAGAGGATGCGGAGCTCACTGGTGTCGTACAGCCTCTGCCCTCCTCGGACGAAGAAGACCAACCTGGCACATCCGGTGCATGTCAACATGCAGCACCAGCAGGACCACCAGCTGCAGCACCAGCAGGACCACCAGCTGCACCCCCTGCACCCACCCCTCCAACGACTGTCACCACAAATACCATCCCTGCCGACATGGACAGAACAAGGAGCAACACCAGCACAGGGACCCTGGACCAACATGGGGCCATGGACACCACCACCACCACCAACCCCCAAGGGGGACCAGGGTCATCTGTGCATGCCACTGCATGCACTGCACATGTCGGCAGGGGTGGTGGGAGGGGTGGGAGACAGAGGTCGCTGCTTGCAGAGGTTGCTGGTGTGCATGATGACCCACAACTGGTACGCATAGCCGATGCGTACCAGTCCAGCACCGGAGATCTCAGCCAGGTAGTGGGGCTCCTCAGAGACATGAAACAGCAGCAGGCTGCCCATCATGCCCGCTTGGACTCACACATGTCCCGCGTGGAGTCCAAGTGGGACGCACTGCAAGAGATGACGGCGGTGCACAGGGACATTTTACAATGCCTCCGCCAGATGAACAACAACCAGTCTACACCTCCCTGTGTGCCAACAACATCTGGTGCTGAACAAACTGCAACTGCCACAGGGAGGGAGGATGACTCTGGCGGAGAGTCCCCTGCACCGCAGCAGCCTGTACTTGAGGGGCCCCCAAAGAAGAGGGGTCGTCCGAGGAGGGGCAAGTGAGAGGCCGATGGCCAAGTGCAACTCCCAGGAAGCCTGAACCTGTTCTGGATGTTCACCTTTGTGCACAAACTGTTCACCCTGTTGACGGCAACACAACTCCCACACATTACATGGGGAGTACAAGTTGGACCAATGTCTCAGACAACTGTGGCCCCGATACTGGGGATTTTGTCTACCAGGACTTTCAATTCACCTAGGAACTTCTGATTGCAAGATATATGTACAGCACTAACCATCCTATGCACTATTCACACAAATGTATCACAATAAACACACTAATACACCATACTTGCCTCTGTTGTGATTCCAACGTGGGTGCTGTCATGGGGATGATGAACTGCAAAATTACACTGTGTATGCGAACTGCAACAGCAAGTACAACACAGGCATGTGAGTAAAGGCAACGTGACACATATGAGGGAGACACACCACCAGGGCTACACAACACATACACACCTAGGCCATCTGACTCATTGCCTACACTGATGTTGCCAGGGAAGACGGTGCAATGCACAGACACCACACCTATTCCCAGTTGTAGTCAAGTAGCCCACAGGTGCAGTAAGCAAATGGCAGTCAAATGTGTGACCACAGACAACGCACATCACAAAGTGAAGCACAGGTTTATTACACAGTTGCAACATGTCGTAACCACTACAGATGCAAGGTAATCCCACCTGGCAGCGGGCACACAGTCAACAACTGTAGAAGGAAGGAAGTCCATGGGTGTGGCGCACATCACCTGTAGGCACACAACAGCTACCACCCTGGAAGTACAATCACATCGTCGGTGGACACAGTTGACCAAACGAATCTGAAAGTACCCTGTGAAGGACAGAAATGACACACAGTCAAAAGCAATGGAGAACAGGACAGAACAGCAAAACTCATGCACAATACATGTTACAAGATACCCACCCAGAACCAAGTTAGCATGTCAACACTGTTGGGGAGTACAGACCACCTGTAAGCACACATCGCTACACACATCCAGTCAAGTAGCCCATGGACACACTCCAACAGCACCAGAGCACCACCTACACATATCATGCCAACTCACATCATTGACATGACACCTCAGGATACTCACATTCAGCTAAAGAAGTTGGTGATGAGCTGTGTGCGGACATCACCCTCATCATCATCATCATCACTGGCATCGTGGTCCAGGCCAGGATCCTCCACAGGTGGCGGATGTTGGTCATTGTCATCCTGGATGAGAGGCAACTCCTTCCGCACTGCCAGGTTGTGGAGCATGCAGCAGACGATGATAATCTTGCACACTTTCGCTGGGGCATATGGGAGGGACCCTCCTGTCTTGTCCAAGCAGCGGAAGCGGCTCTTCAGGAGACCAAATGTCCGCTCAATCACTCTCCTGGTCCGACCATGTGCCTCATTGTAGCGCATCTGGGCTGGTGTCACAGGGTTCCTGAGGGGTGTCAGCAACCACGACATGTTGGGGTATCCCGAGTCACCTACGGACAGACAAGTGCACATTAGCTGACTTGGAAAAGTGGGCGGAATACTACAGATCAGATCACACACAATGGCACAAAGTCAGTACACACCGACAAGCCAGGCACGCTGGTTCTGCATCTGTGCCATCATCCTGGGGATGCGACTACTCCTCATCACAAAGGCATCGTGTGCTGAACCAGGGAAACGGGCACACACGTGTGTGATGGTCATATCCGCAAGACACACCACCAGTGCATTGACCGAGTGGTAGTGCTTGCGGTTACGGTAGGCCTGCTCCTGGGCCTGTGGTGGTACCAAAGCCACATGTGTCCCATCAATGGAGCCAATGACATGCAGCATCCTCCCCAGGGCATAGAAGTCACTCTTCACATCAGTGAGTCGTTGCAGTCTAGGGAAATAGATGTACCGGTTCAGGAATAGCAACATTGCCTCCAAAACATCGCGGAGCACACGGCTCAACATGGTCTGTGACATCCCACCAGCAGTCGCCACAGTATGTTGGAAGGTACCGGTGGCAAAGAAGTGTAGGGCTGCCATCACCTTCACCTTGGGGGTCAGCGCTGTAGGATACGGCCGGCCAGGCTGCAAATGTGGGGCCAACTGCACTGCCAAATCCTCAATCAGCTGCCTGGTGAAGCGGTACCGTCGGATGCTGTCCCGTTCCACCATCGTTGCCAGGTCTGGGAATGGTCGATGGACAGCAGGAGCCCTGCAGTGCAGAGGAGAAGAAAGCAAGATTGTCAGTCACCCCACATATGCAGCATTGAACACACTCAATATCACAACATACATCATCATGAGGCACAACTACATGAAGTGTGCAGTTCCGTAAGGACATGTATGGTACATACATGGCCAACATCTGTCATCACGGTTCAACAAGTGGCATCAATAAGTCCCAGGTTGGCCCATTGGATATCATGAGGCCGTGTCACAGTTCCCATCTCCTGCTGCCGTGTCACAATCACCCCCACAGTGACATGTGAGGACAGATGTGCCCCAGGCATCACAGCTCAACGACAGGTACATTCCCAGGGACCCTGTATTGCCACATGGACACTGGCATTACATGGAGTATCAGGTATACACCACAGCAAAACAACCATGACCCCCACAGGTAGTGGTCCCACTTGCCACTGCAGGACAGACATGGACGTCTGTGACACACACACGCACAACATCAAAGTCCATGCACACACAACGTGGATGTGGAGACTACCTCCCATTGTGCACATGAAATCAGAGACATTGTAAACACTACATGCACACAGACTGTGGAGGACCATCACTATTGTGCCACTGGGACACCCTGGCTCAAACATACCGTCCCACATGGGACTCACGGGGTATGTGACATGACATACACATACACCACCGTGAAATGTGACCATGGCACATGCACAGATATGAACAGTTGCACATCACAGTGGTCATGTACACGTAACACCCAGGATCCTGTCCCCATGAACACGTGCACAGCCTGGGGGTGGCTGCCCCAGGTGACACCCACAGGACAACATGTACACCAACATACACACAATAGGAAATGCAGCCTTACATGCCTTATGATACAGTTTGGACAGGCTGTCGTGTTGTAGGTGTGCCCCTCACTCCCTGGGAGCTATCTGTTGCTGGCATATGTTCATCTGAGACAGGCATGGTGACATATGCCAGTCACTTGTACAGGGATGCGTTGAACAGCAATGGACCAATCGGTGCCCCGGCCGGCCCATTGCATTCAATGTGTGCAGGTACGCGTTGTACCCTGTACGCGTTGATCAGCAATGGACCGATCGGTGCCCCGGCCAGCCCATTGCATTCAATGTGTGCGGGTACACGTTGTACCCCTGTCACGCGTTGATCAGCAATGGACCGATCGGTGCCCCGGCCGGCCCATTGCATTCAATGTGTGCGGGTACGCGTTGTACCCTTGTGCCGCGTTGATCAGCAATGGACCGATCGGTGCCCCGGCCGGCCCATTGCATTCAATTGTGC